>VYZW01012291.1:6097-16526 GCA_013401315.1 Balaeniceps rex
TAAAATGAATTTTTAAGAAGAAAATTCTGTCTTCCTGAATGGCATACAAGCTTCTTTACTTAGTGCAGCAGTTGGGGAGGGTGCAAATTTGCGTGAAGTTCAGTATCTTTATAGATTTATTGGCTACATGCTCAGCATATTAACTCAACATAGTGTATTTCACTTTTTTATGTGAAGAAACATGCTCCCAAGGTTTTATACTTTTTGTTTCTTGCAATTCTCAAATTTGACCTGGCTAAGAAATTTAGGCAAGAATTTGAAATAATTAAGCACAGAATGTAAGAAGTTAAAGAAAGTTGAAGAAAACCTGAGTCTGGATATAGCTCTTACAACAATTACAACACTTTATGTCCCTTGTGTAAACTGAGTATCTTCAGTTACCAGAAATATTTGTGTAAAAAATACATTCAGGAACTTCATTGCTCCTTAGTTTCAAATCACAAAATCGTCATATTTGAAAGAGACGTTTCCCAGCATCAGGAGACAAAGATCGGTCTTTGCTCATTCAAAGTACATTGTTAACCATCTAAAGAATTACCTAATTTATTTAGTCTGTACTGATTAACTTCATTCTAGATGGAGACAGCTGCTATTACATGTGATGACAAATGAGACTCCCTGCTATGTTGCAAAGTTTTCTGACTAAATTGGCTGGTTTCCTACTAGCCTCAATGGCCACAGAGAGCAAGAAAAAAAACATATGAAAAAAAGACCCCTAATGAGTTAGAAAAATATTAACAGTTTCCCAAATTTTTCCATCATCTTTACCAGTTAGCTGAGGGATTGTAATTTAGGGCTTACTTTGAGGGTTTGTTTTTTTTTTTTTCTGTTCCTAAAATTTGAATTCAAGTTATCAAGCTGTGTTGATTTGAAAATTGGTGTTTATATTTTATTTATTGTATTGTATGCTATGACATATGTCTATGACCCTACATCAATTAACCAGTTTCTTTTTGAAGATATGAGTGTTGTTTCAATTATCCTTTTGAAATTTTATTTGTGGCATACTGTAATTATACCTTGCACACATATTTTGTAAAGTTTCCCATTGAACTGAGAAACTGTGCATTGTGTTCACAAAAACCAGTTTGTTGTGTTCGCTGTATTAAGCATGCTGTGAAAGCTTGTCCCTTGTGCTCAAAATGTAAATTGGACATAGCTAATTGCATCTACTGCTGGTGATCATGTTCAGTGAGTGCAGATTTCTGGAGGGAAATGTGCCTACGCTTCTCCTCATGCTTAGATATAACTGTGAGTTCTCCTTCAGATGTGCTTTATTATTGGCAGGGTTAGACTTCATTGCCAGTGCTTCTTATGAGAAACAAAAACATTTTGTACTCTACTTGTTGATATAAACCTGGAAATGTTTTTCTGTGTTGGACGTAGAATACTTCTCATTACTTTCTGTGCAAAACCCACTTCCCGAAATCTTAAGTGATGAAACTCTATCCTTAAAGTAAAAGTAACATTATACTCTTACGCTGTTTGTAGACTCTTTCAGTCAAGAGAGAGGTACAACACGTAACTTAAAGAGAGGCTGCAGTTCTGTGGTCAGCAGCTGCAGCTGCTGAGGTTGTGAAGAGGAAAGTTCATAAAAGGATGTGGTGCTCTTATTGAAAATACAGAATCATTTGTGGATGCCTTGTGGGTGCAGTCACGGGAAATGCACAGGGTGTAAACTCAGCAGACATCTGGTGATGACAAGCTACCAGAGAGGAATTAATGACTGGCTTCACAGAAGGGGCTGTTTTGGTTAGATGCAGCATCATTGTTACTCTGCCAAAAACATGAATACTGTTCCTGGTTTTGAGGAAAAGAGAAATGACTAATAGTGAGTTAGAAGAAACAGCCAATTGGTCTTAAAGAAGTAGTTGTTGAGTTGACCAGTATATAATACATTGTGGCTTGAAGAAAATACTTAGTGAGAGCAAACCTGCATCATGGTAATAAAGATGTAGCCATGAAAGTGAAACTGTATTAACACCTAAGACCCAGCCTCCTTAAAATAGTGGTAATCCAGCACAGTATATTCTCTGAATTCCATCTAAATAAAACCAACAAAAGATATCCTTAGGATTGAATGCTAAAAAAAGAAAACAGTGAAAACTTCTTACAGAAGTCTTATGATGCTTTGTTGCTTTTCTTATGGCTATACACTAAGGTCTCTTCTCACAGATGTTTGAGGGTTGTGAATAATGTCATTTCACACAGAAAGAAGAAATAGACACACACTTTAAGTCTCAGAACCCAGCAGAAACAGACCATACAAAGAATCACCTTGTTATATGAAGGATGACCAAACTGCAAGATTTTGATTTCCTAATACCATCGTTACTTCTTCAGAACTACTGTGTTCCTGCTTCTTGGATACACAACAAATATTAAGGCAGAAGAAAGTTTTTTTGAAAATACATGCTATGCAACATCACAGCTCTAGGACTTGTAATTTAAGATAAAAATAGTTTCATAGTGGAAACCACAGAATTCATTGAAAAATAAACTACAATTCCCATGCACCACAGAGGCAGATAGACTCTCGTGTCACTTTGCAGGTAAAACAGCTTTTATAAGGACTTGACTTACTGAAACTGTGAGATTGGCAAAGATAAGATATTAAGGGCTCATGCTCCTGCTAAGGAACAGAGGGAGAAAAAAAATTGTTTCTGCATAAGTATAAAGCAGCTCAGTATAAAGGAACAAAGTGAACTGTCCCATCAAACAAATAAGCAGTAGTGAGCTAAAAGAATGTTTTCCTGGGATCTCTACCCGGCTTTTCTTCAAGAAGAGATTTCATGCTCAGTTGAATGTTAGAAGCAGATTATCTAGAAACACACTTCACTTTTGCTTATGTATTGCATGTGTTTTTCTCTGTTAATAACAGAATATTAAGTCTATTTTTTGGTAAGCAAAGGCTTCTGCTGTAGCAGTAGCCCACCTCTTCATGTGCTTTTTACATATTTTAGCAGTTGCAAGTATTTATGTAACACATAATCTCTGCTTACAGACAGAGGTTGCAACGTTAGAAATGGAGAATTATGACTAGAGCTATTCAAAGAGATTAGGATTTGCAGCTTGTTTTCAACACTGTTGAATAACATTCAGGTTTTTTTTCTTTTGTTGGTTTTAAAACTTTCTGACATATTTAAGCAGATTTTCTGATGTGCTGCTTTACCGAAGTCTCAATTCTTTTCAGCATATACTTCAGTATAGTGTTTGTTTTCACAGTACTACAAGCATGTGCCTGGGACAACAAAAGAGTCTTAAATTTTTATCTTTGTTTGCAGACCTCAAAAAAGGAAATGTTTTTGACTACTAGTTTAAAATACTGAGTAAACAAGGGACAACACACACAAAAGGATAAATGAGCATATTTTCATCACGGTGTGATGAGCTCTCACAACAGTACCCCTTGGTTTGAATGGATTTCCATCTGCAAATGGCAGTGAAACTGCCTATGTAGAAGTCTGATGGTCTTTGCTCTTACTAGTGATGAAGTCGCCTTAACAATTAATGGCAGTAAAGCATGTCATGAAAGGAAAAGTAAGATCCTTGCAGGGTGGGATGACCAGAAAAGTCAAATAACTTAAAGACAGCAAGGTGATGCAGATTAGGCTGTTGAAGTAAAGAGGCAGACTTCACTGTCTTCATGTTCCTTAATGACAAATTGAGTCAATTTGGGAAAACAGAGATGCTGCTATTTGCCTGCTGCACTATTATGTATTAACTCAGTTCAGTGAGATCAATAAGACATGAGGAAAACCACCAAATCAGTGCAAGGTAATAAAATCAATGCACAACTGTAATGTCATTAAAAATACTAGGACTTCATGCTAGGACTTCAGGAAAGTACAAAGCAACCTTTAGAGTCAAAATTTACTACACAGAAATTAGCATTTGCAATGACCTGGTAATTTGGGCGAAAGGTCTGTCTGACATCCAGCATGTAACTGCAGAAGATAATCATTAAGAAATATACAAAAGTGACCCTGTGATGGCAAAATACTTCACTTGTACTAGATATGGGAATTGTACATACTGTATTTCCTTTTGTAAACAAAATGAGTGCTCAATGTGTTTCTCAGTATCAAGTGGATATAGGAAGAGCAGCCAGTACTAGATTATCAATTGCATAATCCTAGAAGACAGGTGTATGCACTGTAAAAGGGATGTATCTGGGGTAGCTTTGCAGACAACTGACACAAGGGAGCTGCCACTGTGCACTGTGACAAAGGGCTGGCAAAATGTGTAACAGCAGGGGGAATTAATGCAGTCACTTCAACATGGAGTGATTTTTGGGATTAGGCAGGGGACTTTGCTGTATGGAAGCACAGATACCGAGGCATTATCTAAGGCAGTGGCATCAAATGGCAATCTTGGCTCTCTGTTGGCATTCAGTAATAATGACACTTGATATTACATTCATGGGTTGGTGACAACAACGTCTTCAATATAAGTATATAGGATAAGCTATGACATCTGCAGTATTGGTCATTATTTGTGGCAGTGTTCATTAATACAGCAATAAGAAGAGTGCCTTGCACTAATTCTCAGTGGTACTGGCTCCAGCAAATATATCAAACCTGTCTTCCATTTGTTATACTAATTTCCTTTAGAATATAAAATAAAGTTCAAAGTTTGGGCTTGAGCCCAGCATATCTGATTGCCAGAAGCACTGGAATAACAGTAATATTCAGCAACTTCATTCCTCTACAGCGGATATATGTAAAAGTAGCTGTGTAAGAGAGCTTTCTTAGATACCAGACTGAAAATGAACTCTCCTACAAACCAAAGGCCCGCTAGAAACCTGGCTTTCTACTATAAGACCTTGCCTTCACTAAAAAAGCTCAGTCCAACTGAATTAAAGCAAGCTACTAATCATGCTTTTTCCCTTTAGAAAAACGATGGAGGGAGAAATACTTAATAGCAGAAGCTAATCACAGTGCTGGACGCACTGCTCTGGAAGGTGCCTGCTGCTGCAGGGGACCTTGTACAGCTCCGATACTGAACTGAGGAGCACCAGCATCCATGTTTGTGCCAGGGAGTTCAACAGGGACATTACCACTGCCTGCGCTGAGGCAGGGAGGGAGAGTGTCTCACTATCACTACATAGAAACTAAAAATTAAAGCCACATGAGAGGAAAGGAAAATTGATGGTAGTGTTGCAACTGTCTCCAGCGTGGGCCAAAAGCAGATACTGGGGCAACAGCATAAGCATGGGACGCACACCCTGACACTACTTTCCCTACTTGTAACAGCGTGACCTACTTGTAATGCTGAGTCAAGGGGGGCATCCACACAACTTGTGAGACTTTTCCCTACCAACTCGCCTCAGGCGGCAGCTGACTTCAGGCGGCAGCTCTGACGGCCCACTGCAGAGCCCCAGGTGTGCTTCTCAACTCACCTGCTCTGACTCGCCTCTCGAGGGCTGCAACCCGAGGCCTGCTAAGGGGCGGCCGCCGTAGCTAAGCAGCCGCTCTCCTCACAATGGGGGAGCAAACCTTCTTCCCCCGCTGACAGCCAGGGAAGAGGAACCAGGCGAGAACAGAACACCACCCCGCCGCCCCCCACGCCCAACACCCACCTGCTCCCCGAGCCACCGACCCCTCCTAACCCACGGGCGCAGAGCACGCATGCGCACGGACCGCCCAGCGGCCATTACTTCAGTGGCGAAGCCACCTCCTCCTCGCCCGCCCCTTGCTTGCTGCGACAGGCTCCTGTTCGCCGGCCCAACGCATGCGTGTTAGGAGAGGGAGTGTAAGTCTCCATTTTGTGTTTGTTTCCCCCTCCCTCTCACTCATTCTGTTGCTGAGCTTTCCAGCGGGGAGGAGGAGGCGGCGGCGGCCGCGGCCGCTCAGGAGAGCGGTGAGGGAAGCGCTGTGCCGCCCCCCGCCGCCTTACTGCGGGGCCGGCCGCTGCACCTGGTGCTGCCGCGCGGTCCCTGAGGCGGCTGCCGCCGGCATCGCTTTCTGTTCCCTCGGCGCCCGCTGAGGCCGACTCCCTAGCCCTTTCGTCCCCCTCTTCCTCTCGGCTCGATATTGAAAAACCGTTATAGGAGCATTTCGCTGTGGTTTAAGCGTTGCATTTGCCGCGACCCCTTGGCCATCTCGCCTCGCTTGGGGCTTGCGTTTGGCGGCGTGCGGGCACCGCAGGCTCGGTGTTTGTGGTGGCACTGTCTCGTTTCGGCCGTACCCGCTTGCGTTCGACCTCTCGGTGGTCCCCGGGAGAGGGGGGAATTCGCTTTCTGGGCAGAAGTGCAGTGTGTTAAAGCAAATCAATTAATCTTCACGCCCCAGCAAAACCAAAGTAGTCATCGCCAACACCCTGCCTACGTTAGGATCAGAGAGACTCTGGCCAGTCGCTTGAGCTTAAGTTTATAAGGTAGTAACACTTAAAATCGTTTTAGGTGCTTTACACGCTTTGTCCAAGTGATCGATCTGGTGGTCTTGTAACAGTTCATAAAGGACTTTAGCTGAACCCAGGTAGACTGGGTGACAACATGATACACATAGCAAAGGTAGTTGTGTTTTTCTAAGGATAGCATGTGTCCAAGGAACAGATTAATTTTCTAGTTTCTTAATAAGTCACTTAGGAAATGAGTAAAATCAAGATAAACTAAAAAAAAAAAGTCATCTTGTTCTTGGTTCTAGGCTAGAACTGAAAAAAATGTGAGCTCAGGGATATTCAGGTGAAAGTTGCTTTTGAGACAAAAAGCAGTTTAGGCTTAAATTATTTTTTGTGGAGTTTAATGTAATTAAAAATTTTAAATGATAATGTTCTTAAAAAGAGGAAAATACAAAGTTCAGTTCAAAGAATAATTCCACACAATATGTCATCTGTAAGCAGTTTTCTGAGTACTTAATTTTCAAATGTTGGATGTTGGCGAGTCAAATAAGACATTCCAGAGCACGTACTAAGATCTTGGCTACTTAAGTTTAAATTGAATCACTGAAATGTCTAATGGAAAAATGGCATTAAATACTTAGTCTTTTTCCTCAGGGCAAGATGTCTCATCTCCAGTAAATAGTAGGCCCACTGGTTTCATAACCTGCTTTCATATTTCCCCTCAAATGCATTTTTAGATATTCTGAGTAGTTTTAAATCTTTGAATGACAGCAGAGTACCATTCCTATCTTTAAAACTTACATTCTGTGTGCTGAAAAGAAATTCAGTGCGCACACATAGTGCTTTTTTTCCTGTGAGTGTTAGGCATAGAGTGCTGGTAAAAGCTGAATTTAGTTCACTTGTCAATTTTGCCACTTACTATGAAACCTTTAGTTGTATTTCTTTCAGCTTTTTTTTTTTTTTTTTCCCTTGTAACATATTTGGACAGAAATGTTGCTAGTTTCATTCAATGTGCGCTGTTATGTTTCCAAGTATAGCACTTCTGATGCAAGTTCTAATTAAATCTCTTAAAACATGCTGTTTATTTAATTGGTACTATAGTCTTGAGAAAACTTACAAGAATTAAGGCAACAATATGTGAAAACTGTGGAGCCTACCTGTTTTCACTTATTTATTAAACAGGATTTTTTAGCTGCGTCCATTTTTCAGATGTTTGTGTTCAGCTTTTTATAATTTTGTTTTACCTTTGTTATGGTTTATGTCTCAGTCACAGAGTGCAATGAGAAGAGTGTGTTAAACTAAAGCTGTAGTAATAGTCAAATATTTTAATTTGACAGCCTTTGAGTTGTATGTTTGCAGTTTCCATTGACTTTACTAGTGATCAAGTTAATATTTTTACATGTTGGGAAAATTGGAGGATACAGAGATGATATTGGAAACAATGGCTTGGGTCAAGTCATATAACAATGTTGAGCACAGGATTATCCACTTGTCTTGCATATTACAACTGTGTACGTTCTTTATAGGATTTGCCTTTTTATAGTTGCAATGTGTAATCCTCTCATTCATTTTGTCGTCTGTCATACGAATCCTTTTTTGAATTTGCAGTAAACAGAATTATTCAGTTTTATACGTGTCAAAGTCATTCTTCTCTGGTGTCTGCAGCTTCATTTATGTCAATTACATTTATTTATATAATTTTATGTATTTATAATTTTGTCTGTTTGTGCAAAAGTTAAAAATATTGCCACTTTTCAACCTTGTTAACTGATTTGTGTATAGAATGTCATTAGCGTGTATATAAACAGCTTCAGAGAAATTGGTAATGTTTACTACAGGGGCCCAAATGTTGATCTATTAAGTCTGCAAGAAAACTGTTGTTGACTTCTATAGCTCAAATTCTAATACTAGAATGATTCTGAAATGCAAGATGATTATATCCAAATAATTTGGTGCTATGTAGGCAATGTTTTATTTTGTGCATTACAGTTAATTGGTTTAAGTGGAACTTAGGTTGACCAGTATCATCCATGTTTTCTCCTTTTTTTAATAATAGCTTAAATGTCTTGTTTGCCTTAGTATAGATTCTTTTCACTTACATTTAAGTTATTCTTACAGGGCTACATATTTTTGTTGCTTTGTTATTTCCATAAGCTCTAGGGGAAGATGGACGCCTTAAAGAAGATCTTAATAAATTATGTTCATTCTTCTTGTCTTTCTCTACTACACCAGTAATTTATCAAATAAAACTGTCAGATATGTTTGGCACAATGGGTTCTTTGTGCATCCTTGTAGTTTATAATTCATGTTTTCTGAGTGCAACATTTAAAAGTGTATCTAATGAGATTTTTTTTTTTTTAAAAAAAAAAAAGCTTAACCAAATCTGGGTTTGGTTTATTTGCTGATCAAATGCCTACTGGGTTCCTTTGGGTGGTTGAGTCTACGTGAGGGAAATCAAACTCTCCCTAAAGCTAGAGGGTAATTCTGAATCATAAATACTCAATGTCAGAATTTGAAGCCTTTCACTTTTGAGTGTTTGTAAGTTTTTCTAGTAAAGTGGTTACCTCTTTACATAATAGCATGCACACAAAGTAAGGATAAAATCGGGTTGTATGAGAAGCAGCTTCATAATGTTTAGCGTTTAGAAAGCTTTACTATTAAAAACGAAACTTGTGTTAGTTGAACTTGATTCCCTTGCTTTTTTCAATTGTATCTGTAAGCTGGATCTGGTCCTGTTTATGACTAACCCACCACTCTCTATGTTGATGCAGTCTTATTGGTGAGTATGCAGTTAAAATTTGCTTCTTTCGAAAGCCAGTTGAGTGGCTCAGCTGCTGAAAGAGCTTCTGCAGAAGACCTTTATTAAGACTAATTCCCCTCCCCCTTTAAATTTCAAGACAGTAGCTATGTTAATTGTATTCCTACAAGGAACAGATTGGAGAGTTGTTAAAAAGAGAACTCCTCTACAAGTGCTTAGATTGTGAGAAGGAATCCCATACTATAAAATGACCGTAAATGGAGGTTCAACAGAATGTAATCCCTCAGGGAGGTGTATCAGAGCGGGAGGGCTGAGGTTACCTTCAGAGAGGAGAAGGTGTGTACATAGGTTCCTGCAGATGGTTCCGGTAACAGGGTGGAAGAAAAGACTGGGTTTGAGTGCATCGGACTTTGTTACTTTGAAATCTATAGCTAGACAGCACAATGTATTGAAGGTCTATTTTCTATTTTACTTGTTTCCCCTGTCTTCAGGTGAAGTAAAGGAGATAAACGCTGGAAACTTCATGAATATTTTCATGGATATTCAGTTTTACTTACGTTGATCTTTTGCTATTATTGTGATATTCCACCAGAAGTGGGTATCATTGTGCTGAATTTCGAGGATTGGGACAGTAATCAGATGATTCGTTAGCTACATTTTAATAGAATTGTTATCTGTACTCAGCTAGAGAATTTGCTTTGATTGGCAAATGGAACATTAAGGAATCATCCTTGATTCTTAGTTTGGTTAAACTTTAGCTTGAGGTGATGTTGAAGAGGAGCTTGATCAGCATAGCAATTATTCAAATATAGGAAAACTAGCATTCTGGAGGCACATCTTGTGGTAATCAGATTACTATAATTGTGGACAGTATGTTACTGACGTTTCAAAAGAAATGCTTTGTTGAGCAGACTCCTTTTTACTGCAGTAATTAGAAATTTCTTTTTCCTCTCGTCTTACTTCTTATATATAGAGTGGTGTCACAGACCAAGTAGAGTTCAAAAAAAGCAAGTTTTCATAATGAATAGACAAAACAGCTAACACTATTTTTGAACTTATTTTTCCTTTGTTGACACTTTATCCTTGTTAAAGTCAGCTACTGATACTGGACCTTTCCACTCCTTGCTTTTCCAGATCTTACAAGATTACTTCAGCTTGCTTCTGCCAGTTGTTCTGTTTAAGTTAGCAGGTTTCAGCTTCCTTGGAGCAGAAGACAGGCGAGATAGTGTTCCGATGTACATTGCAAGTGAAGTGTTCTCCTTGCAAATATTTGTAATGAAAACCAAGGAGCACAGAATGTGTATTTTAAAATACTTAAGGTAAATCAGA
>VYZW01012295.1:3181-62171 GCA_013401315.1 Balaeniceps rex
CTAAGTTATCTTAAGGGGATTCTACTAAGAGATCTTAAGAGCCTGGTAAATCATTTTGCCTCAGTACTTGGCCTGCAGATGTTTAAGGTTATGTACTCAGACATCACAACACTAATCCAAATCGTTCACCTAACTTCTCCCTCTCCTTTCCAGTCCTAACCATTATTTTCCATTGCATTCAGTGGGGATGGGAGATTGCTCAGCATTGACTGATGTGCCAAAATAACACCACACGATCTAAACTTGAGGCATCCACAATTTAAAAACCTAGCAGTTTCAGGGTTCTTTAAGTATCCAATTGGGCTGAATAGCCAAACCAAAAGAAAGGATAGTGAAAGAATTGGGATCTGATGTGGTAGCAGTGGAATTTGATGGTCCTGCAAGTTGCAAGCACGTGTTTGCAAATGGGAATTTACCAAGAATGAACTCAGCTCAATGATTTTATGGTTTGGCATCTGTATCTTCCAAAAATGTACATTGGTTAACCTTAGAGCAGTATCAGTCCTAATCCGAAGAAACTTAATTTAAACATAGGAATTCAAGGGTGCAGTACTGTGGACCAACACAGAGGGAACTGGATTTTGTCTTTTACTACAGTAAGGCCAGATCAACCCCTGTACTTGTTTAATTATAAAAGATGGATTTTAAGTTAATTATAGACATTCAGAACATGCCATGGGTTTTGAAAACCCTCTCTTTTAATTTTAAAAGGAGGTTCCTCTTTCCAGCCCCTGGAGTATTTCTTTTCCCCCCAGGCTTTTGGTTCTGCATATACTTGAAGTTCTGTAGCATATTACATCTGGTGTTTCAGTTCTATTTCTGTGACAGCAAGATACCTTCTATGACTGAAGGCATAAAATACTTAAAACTACGTAGTAACATTTTGAATTGTAGCCTGCTTGGATATAGTCTGGGAATGTGTGTATAAGGTAAGGTTACCATGACGTTTTTAATTTGGTAAATATTCTTGGGCTATCCACTGTTCAATCAAAATTCACTTTTTTCTTCCATGTAAACATCTAGCTTCTCCTGCTGATTGCTAAGGACTCTCTCTAACAGTGTTCTGTCGCTCTGCTTCCAGATGAAGTTCCTTCACCCAAAGATCTGCAGTTTGTGGAGGTTTCTGATATCAAGATCACCATCATGTGGACCCCACCGCAGAGCCAGGTGTCTGGCTATCGAGTGGAAGTGATCCCTGTCAATCGCCCTGGCCAACATGGTCAGAGACTGCCTATCACCAGGAGCTCTTTTGTTGAAGTTGTTGACCTGCTTCCAGGAACAACCTATCTCTTTAAGATCTTTGCCGTGAGCCATGGCAGGGAGAGCAAACCTTTGACTGGAGAGCAAACCACCAGTAAGTGTCTTTCCTTCATGCTTTTTTCAACCTTTTGAAGTGCATATTTCTCTGTCGCTTAGAGAAATATTTAAACAGAGCACTTAAAGTGCAACAGTTATAGCCCAGGAGGTATCCCATAACTAGGATGACAGGGCTGGGAATTCATTCACTCAAACAATGATCTCTTCAGCAGATTTATCCTCCTCCAGGGCTTTCCAATGGGAGTTTAACTCTCATGGCACTTTAAAACAATTTTGTATGGCTGGAATTCAACTTTTTTATTACTGACTGAGAATTGATGGGCCCTGCAGTTCTGTTACAGCACAGATCGCAGCCTGTGATTATTTTTTTTGGTTTTGGTTTTTTTTTGAGGATACCTTAGGGCAGATTTCAGCGTGACTTAGGAGCCTTGCTGAGATTGTTCTAAAAATCCCTATCTCCTTTCTGACAGCTACATACCTATTTGGCTCCACTGTCAGCAGTAGGAGTTCTGCATGCACATGTAAAGACAGGCCTTGCCATTAAAAAGACTGCATTTCAGCTTTGTCAGGTCAGGCCTGGCTTTCCACAGGCTGTCTCACCATCCCAGAAATTTCACCCTGTCATCCCAGTGAAACCTGGGGAACTGGTTTGCAGCAACCTCAATGGACTGTTGACAAGAGCCATGGGGAGCATATATTTTTCAGGAAGGGTTGTGCAGGATCTCCCAGAACCCAGTTGCTAATGGTCTAGTGGCAGTGCATGAACCAAGATGACAAGCAAAGTACAGTCTGTCAGTCATTGCTTTTTGCTTTGCAGAAGTGCAGAGAAGAGAGGAGCAGTGGCTGAGCAAGATGTAGGCTTTCAGATGGAAGAGGAGGAGTTTAGCATGGGTTTGAGTGGTTATCTCCATTTTTGATCTGAGAGAAGCAGGTCAGACAGAATCTGGGATGTGGTTCATTTGAACAGATCCTGTTTATTGGGCAATAGAAGGGTGACTTGGTGTTTGTGGTGTTCTTTGACTGGGTCACATTATTCAAAGGACCAAAATTCAGCTAGGCACATCTGTTGCTGTTCTGATACTTTTCAGTAAATGAGAGCAACTTTTGAGAATCCAGCCCAGCTCTTATAAAGATAAGAGGGAAGGAAAGGAAACGGGATAATCTGTGAATATAGCCATGCTGTTTGGGAAAATAGTATTTACTTACACCCATAAAGTTGGGATCCATGAATAGTGCCTCTCCCTTTTACCATCTCCCTTGAATATGCAGGGAGAATGGGATCCTTATGTTTGTCCTTTGACATAGGTATCTGATTTGAGTGTAACATAGATGAACACCCTCCCTCCTCATTCAAGTGAGGCTTTCAAAAGCAAGGATGCGACTTAGGAGTCTGAACTCCCTTGGAAGCATTTAGAACAAGGGCTCAATTCCCAGTTAGATCTGTAATTTTTTGTGGTTGTTTTCAGAAGCCTTGGCTAGGTATAGAGCCGCTCTGAAAGTCCACACACAGAGGTGTGCATCGGAACATAGACATTTGATTCAGACAGCACAGGTTTAGTTACAAATGTCTGGAATAATTTCCCATAGGCTATGATCACCCGCTTAACTGCTTTGCCTAAACCACATTTCAGAAAGTATTCACATAAATTGCATCCTGTAATCGAAAGTCCTGGGAAACAGAAATCATTCAGAGTTCCCAAGGAAAACCCTGCAGCAAAAGTCTCTTCCCACGGTGTAAATGTGATTCTCTTTTTGGCCTTCCGTTAAAAAGCAGTCTACAAATAAACTCTGAGTGTGTGTGTGGCTTTTTAATCTTCCCCTTTTTCCTTTAGTATGGGGAGAGGAAGTGATAAAAACCTAATAGAGCTGGTAAATTAAATTGTGCAGAAAGGAACTGGCTGTAGGCTACAAATCGGAGGAAGATACAATCCTTGTCAGATGAGACTTAGCACAGATCTAAGTATCAAGAAGAGATAAAGCTGACTCTCAACCCGTGGGTTGGAGATGGGCCTAAGGAGGGTCACGCTCATCCTTTGTCTTTTAGATCTCCGCCATCTTTGGAAGTGGTGGAAGAAGGAAGTCTTTGCTTCTTTTTCCCTCCCTCCTCAAAAAGGGAGAAAACAATTGGGGAGAAAACAAAAAGGACAAAAAGTACTTGCCACTGAATCACTGGGAGAGTGATGAAAACATTAACTTTTATCACAAAAATGTTATTTACTTGGGGGGAGAAAAAAGCATTTGCCATCAAAAAAGAGCATTGGTGGAACATCTCCTCACTGCTCTTAATTTCAACATATAATTGGGGCCTAGAAAAGGTGGGGAAACTTGCCACGGAGACGCTATAAACTCTTTGCTGCAGCCAGTGGTACCCTGCCTGCTGTAGGGGCAAATTGCTTAAGTGTCTTTACCCCTCTGAGCCTCATCTTGACTCAGCCAAAGGTAGTGACATCTCTGACATTCTGTGGACTCCAGTGCAGCGCTGAAGAAACTGTTGCTTCAGCCTCTTGTTTTTGTAGTTTTCTGGGTTATCAGTGTCAGTGTCTTCCCAGAGGTAGTGATAAAAAGGGGAGGAAGCCTGATAAGACCTGTTGCGTGAGTCCCATGGGAGAGATGAGCATGCTTAGAATTGTTGTAGTCAGTCAGTTCCACGGTGTGATTATTTTTAAGTAGATCTAGGAACTGGTTTTCTGCAGAAAGTCGCTGACTGTTATTTATTTTTACATTAAAATGACTAAGTGGGGATGTTTTGTTTTGGGAAGGGATTTTGAGAGGGCAGGGAGTAGGACTGGGCAAAGATTTAAAAGAATAAATCTTTTTAATGAAAAAGGGCTAAAGTTAGGTTTCTGTGCTTATGCTGACAAGTCTAAACTGAGCTGATTTTTAAAAAATGCTCAACGTTCATGAGAAACTATTGAAATTCCTGAGTGCGGTTGGGTTCATCTGTCTCGCCTCAGCCTCTAGCCCGACTTCCCCATGGGATGGCACATATGGCAGCGACCCAAATCAGCACAGCCCAGAATGTGCAGGTCTGCCTGGCCCAGCATATTATCAGATGGCACTGAGGCATGGATATAGTTATTTCACTTCTATTTCCAGCTCTGTCATAGTCCCTACCTTCTCTCTTCCATACTGTTAGACTCATACCCTAAGTGAGAAATACAGGCTCAACAACCTCATTGTACATCCATGTGTTTTGTATGGTAATGGGCGTGCTTTGGAAGTAGGGGTGAAGTAGAGATTCAGCTGGAAAATTGATGCATGTTATGCTTTTTCTTCCCCAGAGCTCGATGCTCCCACCAACCTGAGATTTCTCAATACCACGGAACATTCAGTGTTAGTGTTGTGGACACGGCCCCGTGCTGTGATCACAGGATACCGGCTGACTGCAGGTCCCACAAGAGGAGGTCAACCAAGGACCTACAACGTGGGACCTTCTGCCACCAAGTACCTTCTCAGGAACTTGCAGCCTGGCACTGAGTACACCGTGTACCTTGTGGCAGTTAAAGACAACTTGCAAAGCACCAGAGAGACTGGAGTCTTCACAACTTGTAAGTATAATAGGCACATATTCCTCTTCCCTAGTACCCTGGTCTTTCTTCAAAACTTGTGCTGGAAGTGGCTATTGTGAATTGGTTTACAGAAGAAGCCTTTTGAAGTAGCATTCCAGCAGAACTGCTTGGGAAGTATTCCTCATTCTTCTTTCTGAACTATTTGGCAGGAGAAGGAGAGTTATTTGCATCAAAAAGCTTTTAGTAAAATATATTTCAGCCTTTGGGTGATGAAAAACAAAAGGGAAAACTTACTACTGGTACCTCAGTTTTTGTTTAACTGAATGAAAAAGAAATTTAATTTTACTTGATCTTTCCAGTTGTTTGGTTTTGGCATGACAAATCAAGGAAAGCAAACAGCTCCCTTAAAATGGGCAATGAATAATGAGTCTGTCATTTGTATAAAGCTGAAGGCAGTCATTTCTCAAGCCCAACCATACACCGTCTAAGGCAGCTCAACTGCAGTTACAGAAACTGACACAAACATTGCATTCTATCCTTCTTTTATTTTTTTTTAAATTTCAGTCATCTGTACTTGTGCTGCTGGCTTGGAAGAAATATTAAGCAAATTTGGGCAGGAAAGGGGGTTCTGTAAGAACCGACACATACTTCTAGAAAGAACAAATAGATTCACTGTTTAAATAATGATGAAGCAGTCATATAAACTAGCAAAACTCAAAGCCATCCAAACCCAGAACCACATCCTCTCTTCAAAAGAGAATGTGGCTTCTTTTAGAACAATGTGAAATTAAAATAAGTGTTCAAACTTTTAATCAGAGTAACACTGTTGACCTTGGCAAGCTGCTTTTTGCTGACAGACAGCCTTATGTATAAATATTTCTCATTTAGGATATGTCTGGATATCTTAGATGAATATTGCCTTCAAATTCTGGCTTATCTGAATGAAACCAGTCCAGTTTAAGACTGTAGATTAATAAACCAAGTCTCTTCATTAATAACGAGGTCAATTCAGATGGAGTTATTTGGACTGATTCTGGGGTACACAAAGGCTTTGGCTTCTGACTGATGCTCCTGACAGATATCAATGAGACCACAGATTTCTCAGATTAACTTTGAGCTCCCTTTAACTCTGCTGACTTCAAAAGAGTTGAAGATGTTGGTGAGGGATGAGAGGGTCCTAGCTGGGACAGCTGGATTACAGACAAGGGTGTAGTGTTCTGCTGATTGAATGGCATATGGTGGGTGAAGGGAAAAAAAGCTGCTTTTTGAGGAACACTTTAGGTATCATGCCAAAAACAATATTCCCCGAATTCTTGGGGTTGGATGCATAGAGGACTTACAAGGCCCAATTCAATATTTTCGTTTTCCTCAGGAACAACAAAAACACTGGCTATGATTAGACCACTTGCATACTGTGTCTATCAAGCCCAGACAGAAGTCACCTATCTGTCAGATCCCTCCCAAATCACTGGATTTTCAAAAGTAATATAGTTCAGCATCTTACTACGTACCTCTTGCTGTTTGGACTGCTATAGGTCCTGTTTTCTAACTGTTTGGTGCCATCACAGCAGCTAGACTTCTACTCTGTCAATTCACTTCACAGATCAGCCTGTTGGCTCTGTTCCTCCTTTCAACACAGAAGTGACTGAGACTTCTATTGTCATCACCTGGACACCTGCCCCAAGGATTGGTTTCAAGGTAGGGGAAACTGAAGTCCCATGTTTCTTTTTCCTCTTGCATCATTGTGATAGGGAGGACAGATTAAAGCTGTTTACTATGGACTGCAGTGAAGATAGTAGCACAAAGGAAAGAGGTGCAAAAGACATGCTGCTTACGGGGGGCAGGTCTGGGTCACAGAGGTCAATGCAAGCATGTCCTCTGGGCTTCATGTCATCAGTGGGACATCTAAAACTCAAGTTACAGGATTAACAGTTGGCATTCAGCATAAGGACTCATGATACTCATGTTGGATGATAAGTCAGGATGCTGATAGTTAGCTGGGATAGGAGTATTTGAGACTGAAAACCAAACTTTGCTGCTTCTCTGCAGCTGGGTGTGCGTCCAAGCCAAGGTGGAGAGGCTCCTCGGGAGGTCGTCTCTGATTCTGGCAGCATCGTGATATCTGGCCTGACCCCTGGAGTGGAGTACACCTACAGCCTTACAGTCCTGATGGACGGCCAGGAGAGAGAGACTCCGATTGTCAGGAGAGTGATTACACGTACGACCCATCCGCTTTTCCACAATTATTCCTTCTTTCACTTGCTTCCCCTGTGCTCCCCAGATCAATGGCTGTCTTCTGGGAGTCGTGGTCTGGAAGGTGTTTTTAGTTTTAATTCATAGGTGACAGTAGCACTAGCTCATGCAATGCAGGGTCACAACTTCAGGAGAATATTTTTAGCTAATTCTGAAGGGTGAGGATATAATGTGGGGAGAAGGGATGCTGAGGGAGCTAGCATGATTCTCAGTGCCGTAAGTGACCTGTTTGTCTGAACGCTTGCAGCATTGTCTCCACCAACCAACCTGCGCCTGGAGCCCAATCCTGATACAGGGATCCTGGTAGTCTCTTGGGATAGAAGCACAACTCCAGGTAACTATGGGAACTCACACTATGCTCGAACCTCCTGTTGCATCAGAATGCTAACGTTTGTTCTGTGGTGCCTTGCAGTTCATTAAGGAGACTTTGATAGGAAGCTTGCTGTTGAGTCATTTAAGGAAAAAAGTACATATTTCTAGATATATTCAAGGATAAAATTCACAGTTAAGTATAGGTTGCCATAGGACCCTTCATGATTTACATTCCATGTAAAATGCTATTTTGGAGTATGAATGCATTTAAATATTTCAGCTGGTTTAGGTATTTGAAGGGTTTCTTCAAATATCTCCAGTGATTTAAAAAAAGTCCAAGGGAAGGAAAGCAAAATGGACCAAAAAGATTGCTGGCAGTGAAGAATGAGTTCATGTAATTGAGAGTAAGCATGGAAGATCTGAAAGTGTTCAAGATGAACTGTTCTCTAGCAATAGCTGATGGGAGCTGTACAACTGACTTCCGTAAAACAAGGATTGAAAGCTTTTGAAAATCCCACTCTCAGTCACTAGATGTATCTTTTCTTGACATGTCATGAGATTTTCAGTTTGGTAAGGTCTCAAAGGGAACTGAAACTATGCTGTGAGAGGGGCATGGCTGCCTTCAGGGAAGCTCGTTTCGAGGTGCTTGACAAAGCAACCTCTTGCCTGCTGGACTCAACGTGGCAAAATCACTTGTAAAATGTAATGTGTTTGCTTCAGTTGTTTATGCTGAGGCCTGATGTAAATCAATACAGCATGAGATTACTGCATACTGGTATATCTGTATTTCAGGCATCAGTGGGTACCGAGTGACCACTGCTCCTACCAACGGGCAGCAGGGCTCTACCTTGGAGGAAGTAGTAGGTGCAGATCAGACCACTTGCACCTTTGAAAACCTAAGCCCTGGTGTGGAGTACAACGTCAGTGTTTACTCAGTCAAGGACGACCAGGAGAGTATCCCCATCTCTGAAACCATTACACAAGGTAATGAAAGGATGAGCAGCAGTTTTAGCTACTTAAAGTAAAATTGCTGAGCCTGAGTGCTCTACATTGCAGAACTCCTGTTAGTCTGATGGCAGAGGGCTTAGACTTAGAAGCAGAATAGTCATGTACCAGCATGTGACAGAGCAGTTTTTATACCTGTGCACTTCTCTGCATGGGCAGCCTACATTGTCAACAGGGTGGTGGTAAAGAGATGGATCTGTTGTATCAGTACACTGAGCTGAAGAGCAATGGAGACTTAACTTGGTCCTGCAGTGCCCTGGTGTCTGGAGCACAGCTGGTGGGAATGGGAAGTAGGTGAAGAGAGGTATGAGTGGGAAGCGAACACAGGAGAAATTTTGGCAGCAATAGCAGCACAAGATCAATTCAGCACAATGGAGAGGAAAGCCAAGATTGAAAGTCCCATCACTGTAGCACTTCTGGGACACAAAGTGGTGTGTGCCACCTCACATTAGATGCTGAGATGACTGCAGAAACTACCTTTGTAGCCACAGTAGCAAAATTAATATGCATCTCCCCAAATGGTTTCATTTAATTTTCCTTTGTGAGGGCTTTGTTTGTTTTTGTTTCTGCTCAGCCCTGAAATTATGCCAGCTACTGTGTTTGCTTGCTCTTATAACACTGCTTTAAAATTTCCATGCTTCACTGAAGTGCTGTATGCTCCCTGGGGGTGAACTAATACTGTGATACTGCATAATTAAAGCAGTAATAGCTTTAGACTTTTACCATCTTCTGGTGGGAGAAAGCTAAGAATGTATGTCTCTGGCTTTTAGCACTCTTTAAAGGTGATATGGTACATGCATTCCATGTGGATAAACAATGATTTTACAGAAAACTGGCATTTTTTTGCACCTGTTCTGTAAAATAAGTCTTTTCCTAGAAAGACATTAAAATAGAACATAACCACTGTTATTAAAGCCAGTCTTTTGCAATATTACTGTGCCATAATTCCTTTTCAAGCTAACTTGTAATGATCCAACAGAATGGATACAGAGTCCTGCATCTTTGACTCACCTACTGGTGTCTGATCCTGAGGGAGGAAGAGCATCCATTAGCTCCCACTGATTTCAGGATCACTCTGCTAAAGTTACATAGCCAAATCTTGTGGCTTTAATCAATACCAAGCTATTGACTTGAGCAGCTGAGGGTTTGGCCATTGTCAATTAAAGATGCATCTAACATTCCCCACCCCTTGCCCAATTCCTAACATACAGGAAAAGAACAATTTTGCTATAGGAATAATATCCATAGGGAAAACAGTCACAGCTGTGCTTGTTTGCCATACAGAAACTTAGGCAATATCTAGAAGAAGATCTTTATTCAGTGGCTCAGTTCTGAGATTTTTGAAAAATTTAGTCAACAAATCAAATCAGCCTCTTGGACACATCATGTGCTGGGCATAACCTCTGAATATGGGAACATTGTGACTCTTGCAGAATACTTATCATCTAAAGTAATTTTTAACCATTTGCCATCTTTCCAAGAAAGTGTTTTATTATTCACTGTTCGTATCATCTGTTTTTAGCACATATATTGCAGCAGTTAGTGGTAAGTAGTACTTGAGGAATTCTGGGCCAGATCCTCAAGCTGTTACAGGGTTTTGAGACTTTTCCAAATCCAGTGTAAACAGTTCAGATAGTGGATGATCTAGCCTGAAGCTTTGTGATGGTTCTCACCAGCTGAGCGTGTAGGCTGATTTAGCCCCTTCAAACAGGCTGATATTTTTATGATCCCAATGATAAAAGTTAGACTTACCATTCAAACAAGACAAAAATTCTGGAGGGTAAATCAACTAATATTTCAGAGGAGTAGTTTTATTTAATAGACTTTGATCTCTTGTTTTCTACCTGAAAAAACCTGCAAAAAAAAGTCGGTATGTTTTTTCTGTTTCTATTTTCCTCAGAAAATGATGGGTCTTTATGGCTCATCATTGCTCGAAGTAAATTTGTTGCCTCTTCTAGGCGTTCTAGAAAATTGTATGTCTGAAGTGGAAGTGCATTGTCTCAGGGGATTGGGGTTTCAGCTTCTGTCTGCCTGGGGAGGCAGATGGAGACTGCATTGAATGGTACAATATAAAAAGAAAAAAAAAATCCAGAAAAAAACCCCACCAAAACCCCTCCTTTTTCCCCAAACCCCAAGAGAAATTCTGCATATCACCGCAATTGCTTCTAAAGTTCTGTCAATGTTAATAGTGATGAACACTGCTTTTTTCTCCCTTGTCTTTCTTTTGCCTCTGTATGTCTTTGCCTTTCCCATTTGCTCTTTAACTCATTAGAGGTGCCCCAACTCACTGACCTAAGCTTTGTTGACATAACTGACTCAAGCATCGGCCTGAGGTGGACCCCATTAAACGCCTCCACCATTATTGGTTACCGCATCACAGTAGTTGCGGCAGGAGAAAGTGTCCCTATTTTTGAAGATTTTGTGGACTCCTCAGTAGGATACTACACAGTCACAGGCTTGGAGCCGGGCATTGATTACGACATCAGTGTAATCACACTCATTAATGGCGGAGAGAGCGCCCCTACCACTCTGACACAGCAAACGGGTGAATTTTGAAAACTTCTGTGTTTTGTGACATGAACGGTGTTTCATGCTGTCACTGACTGTTGGGATGATGGGGCTTTGTCCAAAGAGGAATCGAGCCGCTCACTGGGGGGAAGCCAGACACACCCAGCTCACTCCTTTTTCTAAATGGCAGCTGGGGATGGATATGCGCTGCTCAGTTTTCTAATTCGAGATATTTTAATACTGTGAATGGCTGCATACTTGCCAGGCTCATTCACCTTCTGCTATCCAGATTTCCGGGATCCAGTTGGATTCAAGAGCCTGAAATATGAGCTGTATATTCACCAGAGTTTCAAACTGTAATTCCCCAAAATAAGAGTGCCAAAGGGTGGAGCAGTTCAGCAGACAACCTCCAGGCTTGATAACTATTTGAGCTTCCAGCAGTCTGTTTCAGTGGTGGCCCCACTCTTTCCACAATGCCCCAAAGGATGCAGATGAAACACCATTCCCTGAATACATGCCATTGACAGCCATGCCACACCGTCAAGGGTCTCTATAGTGCATGAGCAGAAGGCGAGCTGAAAACTGGTTCTTGCATGAAATCCTACTGTGTTTGAAAATCCTGAGGCTGTAAATCCTTCGACACGAGTAGAAGTAGAGTCATAGGAAATTAGTGATATACCCTCTCCTCTCCTGTGTGTGCATGTATGAATTCTAGATGAGATTACTTTTCCATCTGTAAGCTGCTGTATGGCAACTTTAAACCTCTCTTGGCTCCGCATCTGTAATAAGAAATCCAGCTGCAAGAAGCATGTTACTGAAACTTGCTACCTTGTTTTCAAATTAGCCCCACAGGGTATATTTAAAGTATTGGGAATTGCCAAGAAGTTAAAGGAGCCTGACAGTAGTACAGACATATTTTTCTCTTAACTATAGTAGAACCGAATGTAGTTTAGAAGTCTGTTTGCATGGGTCTGACACAGTAGTCTGTTATGCATGAGATATTTTCTCTGGTGATTCCCTGAACATACCTGTTGATCAGCTTTTATGAATCAGAGAACTAAGATATATTTGTTCTTTGCTATGTAGCTGTGCCTCCTCCCACTGATCTCCGCTTCACTAATGTGGGGCCTGATACTATGAGAGTGACTTGGACCGCACCAACTTCCATCGTGCTGAGCAGTTTCTTGGTACGCTACTCACCTGTGAAGAAGGAGGAAGACGTTGCAGAGCTGACAATTTCACCCTCAGACAACATGGTGATCTTAACAAGTAAGTGGGTTACCTACGTAAGTCAAACAAATATAAGAGGCCCCTTATATATGACATAAAATGAGACAAAAGAAAAATTGCTTACTCTAAGTGTAACTGGCCAAATTCTCAGCTGATCTAAGCTGATGTCGAAGTAGCCTCATACAAACTCACATTAAATGGGGTTTGGCCACTTGCTTTACCCAAGTTAAAGCCAAACCACAGGAAAGTTTTTTCCCATCAATCCAAGGACAGCGATGAATTGGACTATGGGGCAATTGCTTTGATTTGCAGCCTGGTTAGGTATTAAGAGTAAATACATATTACTCACCTGGTTTGCCAAAAATGTCAAGGACTTGCAGTGCAGATGTTCAGGGAGGGGATCAGAATGTGCAAAAGGTCATTGCTCCTTTGGCTTTGTGTGCTTGGGACCAGAAAATAAATACTGTTTGGAACCTTAAAGGACATGGCAACAAAATGTGGGCATTTTCAAAAAGCTGACATTAATTTTTGCTGGTGCAAAAGCTGTGTTGTATTTGAAGTTTTTTTCTTCGTCCTAGAGTGAGGTTGGTCGAGTGAGAGACAATACCCACTTTCAGAATAAGAGACCAGATCTGGAGCTCATCTGAGTTAGAATAGCTGTGTTGGAAATCCTTGGCCCTATTCCAGTTTATGTCAGCTAAAGCTTTGACACAGTGCATAACTAAACTAGTAGATAACTAGAAGCGACCTTGTAGAAAACTAATTGCTTCTAGCTAGTCTGCACAAAATAATGAAACAAGGATACAGGATACCATGCTCCTTCAGGCTAAAACATGGCAAGCAACCATAATGCCACAAAAAGAACCGATTTAAATTTTTGACTGTCCTGGAGGCTCAGATCTTCCATCAAGCAAAACCGAATTACCTCCCTTAAGAAACACAGTTAAAATTGTGTAGGTTGAGTGACTTCTAGCTGTTAGTAAAGGAATATGTCTAAATTCCTGTACTTAAACTCCACAGATCTGCTCCCTGGTACTGAATATCTGGTGAGAGTCTACAGTGTTTCTGAGCAACATGAGAGTGCACCTTTGTCTGGAATCCAAAAAACAGGTACTTAGGCACAGCCTAAGACACATGTGCAATTAATGACATCCATTAAGGTTCATTAATGGGACTTCATTGCTCTTTCTTGTGTATTGTCACCTCGTTGATGGGTCATCAGCTAGATATCAAAGAACAATGCAGATGCACATCTTTGGAAACCCTAGGAAATCTCGCATCTCATTGTGTCTGAGAGCCAGAACTTCTGTTGGTTTTAAATAGAGCATCATAGACCCTGGTGTGAATATACCAACAGTGTCTGCCTGAGAACAAGCCTAGGCAGAGCCTATCGTATCTATTACTGAGTCTTTCTTGTTTTGTAACTGTGTAACCGAGTTTGCTGGTCCTGTATGTTGTTTTATGCTGTATTGTCCATGTGTGCCGTACACTCTTTCCCTGCAGTCGCGTTCCAGTGCTTGTTTATCTTGCTTTGATTCTGAACATACATGTGTTTAGTTCCATGGCTGAATAGCATTTGGCTTAGGATCTGGCAGTGTTGTGGTACTGAGCTTAATGAACCACGACCAGTAGTTCAGTTGAGCTCAGCCTCCTGTCTCTTTGAAATACCCAGGTCTTGATTCCCCCACTGGCCTTGACTTCTCGGATATAACTGCTAACTCTTTCACTGTCCACTGGATTGCTCCTCGTGCCACCATTACGGGCTACAAAATCCGGCATCACCCAGAGCACGGTGGTGGCAGGCCCAAGGAGGACCGCGTGCCCCCCTCACGGAACTCCATCACCCTTACCAACTTGCTTCCAGGGACCGAGTATGTGGTCAGCATCATTGCCATCAACGGCAGGGAGGAGAGCGTGCCCTTGGTCGGCCAACAAACAACAGGTAAGCCTTAAGAGAACGCTGGCTAAAAGTTACCACAAGGATTTTGGGTGTCCTCTAGCAAAGTAGTTGCTGTTAAACCAGATCTTTTCTACCAGCTGGTGAAACTCTGCTCATGAGGAAGTGCTTGTGATACTGAGGTAGGGCCTGATTTAGAAAAAGGTGGGAGGACCTATGCTACTTTCAGATCAAATCAGATGTCTTTAGGGCCAGCAGAACTTTTTTCATGAAATCTAGTCCAATGCCAGATGGTTTTTAACCAGATACATCACTTGTAGAGGTGTGTGCACTGGGCTAAAACTAAGGCAGATGAGTAGCAGAAGAGCACGGTATGATAGGTAGAATATGTAGCTGAGGTACATTAATTGCATTGAAACTCTCTCTCAATTTTCTGTCTTTCTAGTGTCTGATGTTCCAAGGGACCTGGAAGTCACCCCCACCAGCCCGACTAGCCTTGTGGTTTCCTGGGATGCTCCTGCAGTGACAGTCAGATACTACCGGATCACTTACGGTGAAACAGGTGAGGGCAGGCTGCTATGGCCAGTTACAGAGCAGAAACTCTATTCTGAGGCCATTAGAAAGCCACAGCAAATAGTAAAGGCAAGTTTGACTGTAGCAGACAGAAAACTCTTGTATCTCTGAGATTCTTGCAGCATATTTAGAGAAGATTGTCAAATATAGGTGTCTTTTTTAAAGGAGAGCAAATAATTTTTTGTCTACCAAAAAGAAAGAGCATCTGGAGCACTCCAGTCATTTTAGAGGTGGTTCTGTGTACATATTTCATTCTTTTACTTGGGTTGGTCTGAAAAAGACTTTGACCCAAGAACCACTGAAATCAACAGGGTCCTGTCTGCAACTTGATGTATATAGGATTGTCCTGGGTTTTGTAATGATTCAAAATGTATAATTTAGAGATCCATTGCATATCTTTTTCCACCCTACGCTCCTTAGGTGGAAGCAGCCCTGTGCAGGAGTTTACAGTGCCTGGCACCATGTCTACTGCTACCATCACTGGCCTCAAACCTGGTGTAGACTACACCATCACTGTGTATGCTGTAACTGGCCGTGGAGACAGCCCTGCCAGTAGCAAGCCAGTCACTGTCACCTACAAAACAGGTGAGACCTGTTTAAACAAAAAAAACAACCCACCAAAAAACCCTACAGCTTTGTGTTGGCTTATCCCCATAAATCTGTATCACTGATCCCTGGTTTCTTTTAGAAGTCATGGGCTATGTTGTAAGCCCATCATTGTCAGTGGAGCTGCATATCGTGGTGGCCCAGCATGATAATGACATGACACAGAAGGGGATTGTGGACTTGAACTTTTGGAGGAGGGAGACCCTGTGGAGTCCAGATGGGGATACAAGCAATATTTGACTGCTTATTGCAGAGTGGAAATCCTGTTGGGCTCTCATATCATGGGGTCACTGTTGGCTTAACTCTGGTGCTTCTGGTGCATTGTCATATTATGTGATCCTGATGAGACCTGACTTTCTAACTCCAGGGCTGTCGTCTCACTCCTGATCTGGATATAGCCTAATCCTACTCCTACTGTAGCTGCAGATAAAGGCCTTTAAAACAACAAACAAGTAGCCTTTAAAACAACAAAAATCCTCAACTAACATTGATATGAGGTCAGTCACCCAGACATCATGGTTAAGGCTTTTTTGCTCTGGGCTAGTGTGAGGGACAAATAAATAGCAACATGTGTTTTCTGTTCTAAGAAGCACAGCCTAGTAAAGGAAGAGCAAAATAAAATTCAGGTAGGAGGTAACAGTGGAGGGAGGGTTTCCTGTACCAACATACTCAGAAGAAACTATTTTTGTTGCCCAGAAATAGACACACCATCCCAGATGCAAGTTACCGACGTCCAGGACAACAGTATCAGCATCAGATGGCTCCCTTCAGCATCCCCAGTCACAGGGTATCGAGTGACAGCTGTTCCCAAGAAAGGACACGGGCCCACAAAAACTAAAAATGTCCCTGCAGGTAAGAGTATATGACATCCTTTGCCAGATCTGTAAAGAACACAAGACGTGACCACTAGAATCAACACTATCAGACACTGGGCATATGCTCAAAGCCGAACTTTCTCCTGCTTGCACCTTTTTTTGCCATCCTGCTGACTTCAGCTGGGTCTCATCCAGGAGAAGCTAGGGCAAATTTTTGCCCTGAAAGCTTTACATTTCTTTGACACCACTGTGCTGCAAAGGTTTTTTTCTTGGCCATCTTGGTGTCTCTGAAAGGCACCCGGATTTCAAAGAAACGCCATTGGATTTTCTAGCATCCAGCAAAACTTCCCCTGAAATCCTTCTGAAGGTCACATGTGACCCTTGGTCATAGCATGGACTCAGTCACATATGCTACAGGCTTGACCTCATTACCATAGAGTCTGCCAAGTCAGCTCTTGGGAACATAGTGGGTTTTGTGGGATCTGCAGAGATTAGCACTCAGGAATGCTTGTGATGCAGTTGGGTTAATGGTCAATCCTATCCCAGAAGCTGGTGAAGCTGGTCTGCTCTTGCTTTATTTTTTTTTTTACTGTGCTAAGCTGCCCTTTTAGCTGTGGGGCCTTTGAGCGGGTACAAATAGCAGATGCCTTGTCCTGCACTGCCAGAGAGGCATAGTGCAAGCAAAAGGTGAGCCTGATGTGTCAATCCTATTTCATTTTAATGATGTATGGCTAATACAGGCCCTTCATTCAAGGCTGCTTAGAGGCCAATGCTCTGCAGCTTTGTGTAGCTGCAGATGGACTAATGTTGTTCTTTCCTGCCAGATCAAACGCAAGTCACTATTGAAGGTCTGCAGCCCACAGTTGAGTATATGGTCAGTGTCTACGCTCAGAATCAGAACGGAGAGAGCCTCCCCTTGGTTGAGACAGCTGTCACCAGTATGTATTTCACTTCACGGTAACAAAAGAAATGTTATTTATTGATGTCTGAATCTGCCATGCAGTATCACATCCCCAGTGAAAGCAAGTGTCAGGTGCCTAGTCTCCTGGAGAATGCAAGGTGGTCTGCCCTGTGATAAGTACTGTGCACCTAAATTGCAGATGCTGGCAAAAATGCAGTCTCTCTTCCTCAAACACTGGCAAAATGCAATTCCCCAACCCGTCAAAATGCTGCGCTTCCGATTTTCTTTCACTAAAGCCGCAAAATCTGTTTGGGTTTTGTTTGCCTGCAGCCAATCAGTGGAAAAAATGTGCAAAGATCTCCTTTCTGGAGCTAGGTGGCAAAGGTAATTACTGTTAAGGGACTGGACTTGGCTTGGGAGCACTTGCCCTGTGCAAGGGAGTAAAGGAAACCAGATGAGTTATCAAGAACTTGGGATGAAGCACTGCAAAAGAAAGGACAGTGCAGCCCTCAACTTGCTCTGTCTGCCTGTAGGAAACAGCAGTACTGCTCTGGACATGAAGGAGGCAGCAAGAGGGAACATGTAACTCAGAGGGATATCTCTGATGTAAAGTGCCTTTTCTGGGGACACCTCTGGGGTAGTGATTTGCATGCACGTTATTTCCTTGCTCAGGCTTGTATTCAAAACCACAGCTCAGACCCAAATACTTACAGAATTGTCCTAAAGACAACAGGAGCTTCTCTGAAGCTCTGCAGAGGTGGGAGAAGAGTGCATCTCAATTTCAAGCCAACAAATTCTTGGACAAAAATCACCTTTGTCAACTAGAAAATGTAGAAAATTCAGGACTAATATAACATGGCAAATAAAAAAAAGTTGAAATCTTTTAGAAAAGCATAATTTGGATCCAATATAAAAATGACATGCCAGATCCTCCCATTTTGTGTAAGAAATGGATATAGCTCTGTGGTAGCCACATTAGACTTGCTCTGTGGAGCAAGGCTCACTTACCTTGCTGTCTAGCACTGAGCTCCCACCTTGCTAGGAAAATCTGATGAATTGGTCTCATTGGGAAGTGTGTGTATCACCCAGTTGCACCTGTGGACATTCCCTGTGCACTCAATACAAAGCTGAAAAGTTTGTTTCTAACTGATTTTAAAATATAATATACTGAGTAATTTGCTTTCTTGTTAAGTGTGTTAATTGGATATTAATTTATGAAAGAAAATAGAGGGACTGCTTCTCCTCGGACTGGTGCTTTGCACAGCAGCTTACAATAGTGAAAACCAAATGCAGCATGAATCTGAACTTACCAAGTCAGGTGGGTTGTCTGGCTGCCTTTAGCACTAGGAACCAGTTACTGTCTCTGATGGTAAAAATGGGTCTTAAAATTCCCTTTTCTTTTTTTCCCTTGACCATTTTAAGGCAGCTTAATGCTGCTAGAGTTGTGTAAAAGGGGTTTCAGTGCCAAGGGGACTCAAATATAGGTAAGAGTTGGTGTCCTGGCTGCTTTGAAGGTGGTAATGCAAGTCCTTTTGGTTTCAAAGCCAAGATTGCCTTCCTGCTGTCTGGCACCTGCAAATTCTCAGCCTTACTCTGCACGGGTGTAAGCATGTGTGCAAGGTGCAGCACAGAGGAGAATCAAGTACCCCCCTCCTGTGCAAAAATGAAAACTGCTTTGCATGTAATAGAAATGCTTTTTATTTTCCTCACACACAACCTGCTTTTTTATCACATAACCTCTTACCGTTAATTTGCCTAACAGACATTGACCGCCCTAAAGGACTAACATTCACTGAGGTGGATGTTGATTCCATCAAAATTGCTTGGGAAAGCCCACAGGGGCAAGTCACCAGGTACAGGGTGACCTACTCAAGCCCTGAGGATGGAATCCATGAGCTATTGCCGGCCCCAGGTGGCGAAGAAGACACTGCTGAGCTGCATGACCTCAGGCCAGGTTCTGAGTACACTATCAATATCGTTGCCATATATGATGACATGGAGAGCCTGCCCCTCACTGGGACCCAGTCCACAGGTACACCCTTAACTACACCACCCAGCAGGCCATGGCAGCTGTGGCTTTTGCCCTGTTGGGTAAAGTGTGCTTCCATGCGCAGCTGGTGCTCCGTGTGGGGGAAGCCCCTGGGGCAGCCAAAGGGATGTGATTGCTCTTGAGACATGGCTTAGTTGGTGCTGGAGAGCTGGCTGCCAGTGGAGTCAGCCTACATACACATTAGGGAATGCAGGAAAGATCAGCAGGATTGAAGGAGCAGATTCTAGAGAAAGGAGGGATGTTACTTTATAGCCTTCTCTCAGTCAAGTGGATCAGTAATGTCCGGTCCCTAGTCACAGAGCCTAATTTGTGGTGAACCGCCCTCTCACAATGCTCTTGTCTTTAGAATATGGGGCACCTGAAAGCAGAGGCAGTTACCAACAACAGAGAGATTAGGGCAGCTTTCATCCCCCAGGGTCCTCGTTGTTGGATGGAGCAAAAGATCAGCATGAAGGGCTAGGAGATTGCTTAACCCTCAGGTCTCACAGAGCCTCTAGGTCCTTCACTGGCACTGCCCTAAGGGCTACAGCCCACGTCCATGCCCACAGCCTGCACTCACATCACCTCCACAAAATAGAGGGCATGCTCCATTCAGGAGAGTCCCTTATGTGCCAGTCTAATCCAACTCCATGTAGAATACGTTTAAAATTCCTTTGTGAAAAAGGAAAAGGAAGCTATTGCTCGAGATAAAATTACTTCCAGCCATATGGAATCCATTGCAAAGCTTCCAGCATTACCAGACATGTCTTTATTACAAAGGTAGCACCTTTGTAATAAAGGTCTCGCATTCATTTGTGGATAAAAGGTTGGCACTATAATTCCACGGGTGTATAGTGATTCCTAGTGTACAGATTGCTATACTAAACTGAAGCAGTGCTGTAATGATTGAAACAGCTGGCTGACTACCTGCCAGAAACGCAAATACACCAATTTTTAAAACCCACTCTCTGTGGTTTACCCTTTGTGGGATGTTCAAAAGCGTATTTGAAGACATTCAAGACTTTCCATTGACTCTCATGGGCTTTAGATTGAGCTCTGAGCAAAGCAACAAGGGAGAATTATCTTGTATTTCCACTCTGTAAAATTAGAAAACTTCACAGCAACAGAGCGCTATGGTAAGGTATATTTTTCCCCTGTTTACAGCCCAAGGATTACCAACAGTAAAGCAAGAAAATGTTTCAACGGATGCTCCTTTTTTTTATGTGCAAACATTTGTTTTTAAAGATATCAGATGTGTTAGCTCATGAACAGACTCTTAGGTGATGAGCCTTATGGCCATCACAGCTCTGCTTTTCCGTTGCCTTGCTCTCTGTGTAGTAATTTACACTTGTGTAAGTGGCTGTAAAATGCTTCCCCTCTGCATTTGCAGTATTTTTATATCCTCTTTGCAATTCCTGAGCCTGCTTCCTACTTACTTTTGTAAATCATCCATCGTATTTTAGAAATGAACAGAGATAGGCAAGTGAAGCAGGACTAAACTATTAGCTGTGTGATGAAAAGCAGACAGGCAGAAGAATTAAAACAGACTGGCCTACTACAGATTTAAGCACCTCCCAAAGCCTTCACCTTATATCACAGCAAGTGTTGTTACTCACCTAACTTCAGGGTTGAAGCATCGAGATCTCCTTATTTCTGTTGAAAAGTGTTATTGTAGATTTGAGAATCTCCTCCCAAATACCTTGTCCCCTTCCACGGTGCTTTATGCCTGTGTTTGCAGAGGGCACACCACTTTCCTGCCCATGTATTTCAGGCCTAAACGTGTCTCATGTTCAGGAGAGAATATTGTTTTATCCAAGACCATCTTCTTTAAACTAACCGTGGGCCAATCCGGATTTTTGCAGCAATTCCACCTCCAACAAACCTGAAGTTTACTCAGGTGACTCCCACCAGTCTTACCATCAACTGGAATGCACCAAACGTTCGCCTCACTGGCTATAGAGTCAGAGTGAACCCCAAAGAAAAGACTGGTCCTATGAAAGAAATCAACCTTTCTCCGGACAGTACATCTGCTGTCGTGTCTGGATTAATGGTAACTCTTTTCTTTGTATAATGCAGACTGTGTTGTGGGAAGGAGATGTTAGGAGAACTTGAAGCAATTTCAAATTCCTGGGTCAGGAACCTCAGCTGGAGTAGATCATTACAGCTCCTAAGGGTCTGACTCTGTTTGAAGTCTGACTAGCCATCAGCTGTAACTACTCGTTACCATAGTTTTTAACAGGCAAGGAATTGGCCTGCTGAATCTGCATTCTTTCCCCTTCCTCATTTAGCACAGAGAGACTGCATGCCTTAGTCGAATGCAAATTATCAGGTTCACAATCAACAGTAACCCAGTAAAATGCTTTTACTCATCTTTCACAAAAGAGGTCAGATAAAGCGACCTAATGCAGAGGTTTTCAAGCTGTGATATGGGAGCTCTGGCAGTCTATGGCCTATTTTTAAAACATGTACAAAATGTAAGTAAAAAATGCAAGTCTTTTGTGAGTAGGCTTAAATTTGCTATATAGCCATCTTCTCCACTGGAAAAATTTCAGGAGTTCCTGAACTGGAAGAGGCTGAAAATTACTGGTTTTTTAGTTCCTGCTATCTTAAAAACCTACTGATCAGTTTTTAAGGAGTTTTATGAATCTTTTTTGCAAAATGAGCCTTAAAAACCATTCTAATCTAAGTGGACTCCTGGTCTGATGCAGTCAAGGACAAAAGACCATGCTGTAACTTCCACCATTCTCTTTTCTTCACAGCAAGAGCACCCTATCATAGCAAATGGCATCCATTAACCCCAGGAAAAACAAGGTGTAAATTAGGTTTTTCTGAAGAATCAGCTTTGAAGCACAGCTTCCAAAATGAGGGATGACAAATAAGCTTCTTCCAGGATTTCCTCTGCTCCTGGGTGTGCACATGTGCACTACTAGTATTATCAACAGCAATGTTTATCAGAGTCCATGTCTACTCAAAATTACAGCTAGAAATAATTAGAATTATTCTGTCAATCCTTCATTGATTTGCGTTATTTTAAGGTTTCATACTTCAGTAACTGGTGACCAAGAAATGTGGCTCTATGAAACACTGAACGAGGGCAGGAGTATTTCCCACTGTGCCAGGTCCTTCTCATAACATGGTATAACTTTGTCCATTCTAGGTAGCAACCAAGTATGAAGTCAGCGTGTATGCTCTGAAGGACTCTCTGACCAGCCGACCAGCCCAGGGGATGGTCACCACTCTTGAAAGTAAGTAGTGATCCTCCACAAATGACCAATTAGTACTGTGCTGGGTGCAAAGGCCGAGATCCTACTCTGTGTCAAAGTGAGGCTCTATACAAAGCTCCAGCAAAGGCCTTCACAAACATTTAGCTGATAAGTTTCACAATCCCCACAGTACTGACAGGAGACCTTTTCCTTCGGGTGCAGATGTTAGTCCCCCTCGCAGGGCCCGTGTGACAGATGCCACTGAGACAACCATCACCATTACCTGGAGAACGAAGACTGAGACCATCACTGGCTTCCAAGTTGATGCTGTCCCAGCAAGTGGCCAGAACCCCATTCAAAGGACCATCAGCCCTGATGTTAGAACTTATACTATCACTGGTGAGTGAGGGGCTTCTGCAGGTGCAGGAGCTTCCAGGGTCATATTGGAAGGTACACTGGGTTCTTGTTTAGTAGCTAATTTTCCTTGATGAGAAATAATATAGGAACAAAAGGTAAGAAAAAATATCTGAGTCGTAAAGACTAGTCTCCAAGAAGAAGTTGTTGAAAGACATTCTGATGTTCCTTTTAGATGGCTTCCTCAGATTAGCTAACATTTATGTTTCAACTTCATTTTAGGCTTGCAACCTGGCAATGACTACAAGATCTACCTTTACACTCTGAATGAGAATGCACGCAGTTCCCCAGTAGTGATTGATGCATCCACTGGTAATGATCTTGTCTGACTTTTCTGCTCGTGCTAACACATAGTAATCACATATGGTCAGGCAGAAGTTGTCTATATCTGATCACGTATAATATTTACTGTGACTTACAACAATAGGTTTTACTCCTGAGTTTGAGAAGGGTGTCAGAAGATGCACTTCAGGTGAAGAATATGCTTGCATTTACTGCATTTGACTTGTTTCCTTTTGTTTTCACCTAGCTATTGATGCTCCTTCTAACCTGCGCTTCCTTACAACCACAAGCAACTCCCTCCTGGCTACCTGGCAGCCTCCACGAGCCAAGATCACAGGCTACATCATCAGATATGAGAAACCTGGCTCACCAGCCAAGGAGGTTCTGCCTCGCCCTCGTCCCGGCACCACCGAGGCTACTATTACTGGTACCTGTCTCTGTTTTGTTTGGGAGCTCTTCACCTGAAACAAATTTGAAGAGAGGGGGGAAGACCTAATTATAAAATGTGTTGGTGGTAAGAGAAAGACAAAGTTTTGTTCCTTTATTGTGGTTTCTAATGACAGACAGCGGTTTTATAAGCACATCTGTCCTACAAACACAATACACTTCTCTGATCAGATCAACCATCAGATTTGAACAATCCACAGATGTTTGTTTCCACTGCCACCACAACTGTCATCCATTCAAGGAAAAAAGCCCATGACTCTGACACCCTATCAGTCACACATTCTGAAGATTCATTATGTTTTGTCTCTGCAGAGTCCATGATCCCAGCTGACATGGTCAGACTTCAAAATCACACTGAGCAGCAGGAGGCTGGACTCTTTGTACTGTCCTGAAAACCTCAGATCCAAAATGCACATACCCATACTATAGCCATACCCACCCCTCGTTCTGCCTTAGATCCCACACATAATCATAAAAGAAAAGCAAGTCTTAAGATTGCTTTATGTCCTTCCTCCCTCCCTAGGTTTGGAACCAGGAACTGAATACATTATCTACATCATTGCTGTGAAGAACAGTCAAAAGAGTGAACCACTGGTTGGCAGAAAAAGGACAGGTAAAACAAAGCTCTGGATTGTTGTGTGCCAACAGGAGATGATGTCTTCCACTTGGGAAATACAATCTCAGGACTGAAATAATAACGTTATTTAAAATATCCTGTTCACACCATTCAGCCACACCTTTTTTATGAGTCAAACAGGCTTTGTAAGGAGGTTTTCCTTTCTAGGATGCAGGAGGTAAGATTCTGAAGTTACATGAATCACATTTGGCTGCGTTTGAACACTAAGAACAGAACAGCATACTTGGTACTTGATTCTTGCTTGGGTACCTAATTCATAATTAAATTAGGGTTGACACATTTCCGTCTAGCACATGATGGCATCAAAGGCAGAATCCATTCATTTGTTGCCCATTGCACTTCTCTTACTTTACACCCTCCGCAGTGCGAGATTGAGATACCTGTAGCAAGCAAAATACTAACTGTATATCCAAATGCGATAAAGGAGCTGGTTTCTTACTCCACACCAGTGATTTTTCTTAAACTGATAACCTATGAATATCTCTTATAATCATTTCTTCTTCTCAATTTGAGCAGTGGTGGCTTCTTTGGATTGCAGTGTTCAAAACTGTTGCTCAGCTGTATGAAAACTTCATACCAACACACTTCTTATGCCTATGTATGAAAGACATACATATATTTATATACTATATAAATATATATAGAGATAGAAATTACCTTCACAATCAGAATGAGGTCATAAAAAGTGTGTTGCATCTTGGAATGATTGCTAATCTTTGATGCTTGGAGTGGTGTACTCCGCTCTAGCTGTTTAATTTACCATTGTTAATTTGCCATGCTTTGCTTTATGGCTTCTAACCTTTCTTTGGCTAGATGACCTTCCCACGTTGATTACCAGACCGCACCCCAACCAACCTGACATTCTCGACGTACCTTCCATTGATGAGGGGACCCCTTACCTCACAAACAATAGGTATGACAATGGAAACGGTATCCAACTTCCAGGCACCTCTGGGCACCCGCAGACAATAGGACACCAGGGTCAACAGGTCTTCTTTGAGGAGCACGGCTACAGACGGCCTGTACCCACTACAGCAACTCCCCTTAGGCCAGGGTCAAGACGGCAACCACCAAATGTAGATGAAGCGATTGAAATCCCTGGATACCAAGTGCCTATCGTAGTTGAACCTTCATACCCGCACTCCCGTGGGCCCAGGCGCAATGACACCACAGGTCAAGAAGCTCTTTCTCAGACAACCATCTCTTGGAGGCCATTGCTGGAGAGCTCTGAATACATCATCTCATGTCAGCCAGTCAGCCAGGATGAAGACACTCTGCAGGTAACTGAACTGTCTTAGCACAGGAACGGTGTTAGCCTCACCTGTGGCAGCAGATACCTCTTGGGAGTCCAGCCCTTTACTGTGTTAAGGGGGTGGCAGTCAGAGTTGGCTTAAAGAGTCTTACTAACAAGTTGCTGAGAGCAAGATAAATGCCTCCCTCCTCTACTTCATGGAGAAGGCTACAGGATAAAACTGCTAAAACAGAAAGCCCTTGAAATGCTGTCAGTATCAACATTTCTCCAGGGAAGGGGGCAGTCAGGGTGACAATTGGGAGTTTCAAAGACTGAGGTGCTGCTTCTCCAAGCCAAAGACTTCCTTAGCCCTTCTCCTTTGTCTCCCTTGGTTTCTATTTCCCTGAAATGGTGGTAATAACCTACCCCTCATGAACCACAGTCCAGAGAAGTCAAGTTTAACTTGGTATTGTTTAAAGTTCTCAGAATGTCTAAGAGGAATGGGCTGGCTCCATTATGGTGTAGAGCATAGAAGTCAACCTAAACACCCTGTCTTATGAGCGGGGTGACACCTAAAGAGTAATCACTGTTCCCTTTCTGGTGACATGGCATTGCCTCTTGTTGCAGTTCAGGGTTCCTGGAACTTCCTCTAGTGCTACGCTCACTGGCCTTACAAGAGGGGCCACCTACAACATCATAGTGGAAGCCCTGAAAGATCACCGGAGACAAAAGGTACTGGAGGAGGTGGTCACGGTTGGCAATACTGGTAAGTAAAAGCTTTATGGAGTCTAGGTGAACCTGTGCTGTTCCTGCCTCATTTCCTGTACTGAAGGCAACCTACCTGGTGCCCAGGCTTGAGAATAGTTCAGAAAGGAAACTTCTCCAGACATGGAGAGTTCGTAGCAGGGCATCGGGACAAATGATTTGTGAAGTCCACTGGTTTTGGATAACTGACACACTGACGAGAGCTATTCTGATCTGTTGTCTAATCATGAAGAATGTGGTTTGAGGCTCCATACACTCTTCTAGGGTCAGTGCCCAAGAGAGAGCAAGAGATCTGGTATTTGTGGCTCTCAACAGAAGTTGGGGATCATGCTGGTGTGGCAGATTCCTGCCCAGCAGCGAAGATCTGCTGTCACAGTAACACATCATACTTATGGGAATGGTTAGCAGCGCTAGACCATCCTGAAGGTGCTAGACCATCCTGAAGGTGCGGCAGCAGAGCACACTGCCTGCAGAGATGCTAATTAAGCGCAAACAGGCAGCACTTAGAAGCCATGTGACCAACTGCTAGTACCTGCGGTCAGAGACAGCACTTGCCACAGCTGGAAAGCCCAGAGCCCACACACACCCTGTGGGACCCCAGCACAGGGGTCTGATAAACAACCCTTTTTCTCTCCCTCCATCCCCTCCTGTGTGTATTTTGAGGTCAAAAAGAAGAGGAGGACAGGATGGTAGAAGAGGAAGAGTTAAGGATTTACATTGTCCACCTATTAAGCCTCTTCATGCAGCCCCCTACTGCCCCCACCTCCCTGAGAAATAAGGCTGTTTCTCCCCTTCCAGCACCCCAATTGCCTTATGTCTGTCACAGACTGAACTGAGAGCATTAACTCTTGACCCTGATCATCACACACTGAACTGGTGGTTTTAAAATACCCACTTTTTAATCAAGGCACACACCAAAGGTGGACATCTGTATACAACAGCATGGTCTCCTCCTTCCATCCCCCTGCCATGAGCTAGAGTCTGAAGTGCCCCAAAAAGAGTGCACATGCAGCTACCAACCTCCTGCTGTTCTCCAGCATCTCACAGCACATTTCTCTTAAAAACAGGCTAAGTCAGGTTGTTGCTTTCCAGCAGCAAATGCAGAAACTCACACTTGCTTGAAACTTGGCAAATCAAAATGAAAATAGCCTTCATGTCAGGTTTTTTTATCATTCAACTGCTCTGACACATGCAAATGGAAAATAAATCACAGGGAGTCTGGACTGCTGACAGAGCCATCAAGTATATGCCCATGGGGTAGCTCCATTACTGCCAGGATATTGTAAGAAGGAAAAAAAAAAAAGCACGTATTCAGTGAAAATCATTCTGTCTTTCAGTAGTTCCTATTGCTGTGTGTGATGCCTGTTTCTTTGTTTTTCGTTCCAGTGTCTGAAGGACTAAACCAGCCAGCTGACGATACCTGCTTTGATACTTACACTGGCTCCTTCTATTCCATTGGCGAGGAATGGGAGCGGTTATCTGAAACTGGCTTTAAACTCTGGTGCCAGTGTTTAGGCTTTGGCAGTGGTCATTTCAGATGCGATTCTTCTAGTGAGTAGCTTGCTTTTGACCATCCCTGTCTCTAAGCTCCCTGAGCACTAATGGCGTATGTTTGACAGAACCAACCTGATCCAAACATGATGCAAATGAATGCAGGCTCTCAAGTTTTTAAACCAAATCAGTGTTTTGCATCATGAGAAGTGATGGAAAACTTTGGTTACTTCTGAGCTGTGCAGCTTATCTAGTACTGACATTTCCTGCATCAGCAACAGTCAATATTGTTTTCATATGTAATGTCTTTTTCTCTGAAGTTAAATGTTTGTTTTATTTTCCCTACCCTTGCCAGGCATGTCTAGGTAATGTGTAAAAGCGAGACAGACAAGACGCCTAAATGATAGTATCTGAGTAGCCATTTAAGAAGACAGCTTTGAGTATTAAATTCTGGTTGAATCTTCATCTCCTAATTATATACATCATTGCAATGGGCCAGACAGAACTTGTGGGGATTTCAGTGGTATTACAGCAAGTACCGAGTCTGTTTTGCATTACAGACAGCCTTTGCAAAGCATCTTGCAGAATGAGTTTTCTAATTTTCTCAGCTGCTCTTTGAATCTCTGTCAAGCAGGCAACACCTCTGCCAGGACACTAAGTTTTATTCTTTGCAGCACTGTGGTTTACATGGAAGAGTATCAAACTTCATGTAAGGGAATGGAACAAAAGTCTGTGATTGAGTGGTTTAACACAACACGTATCCAATTAATTTAAATTATGCTTTTAAATTGCGGAGTAAGCTGTGGAAAGAGGGTATTTCTGCAATTTGTGTAGACTCAGAGGAGTGACTGCAGGGGAGACACTTAGTTTACAGGATGAATATTTATGTCTCGTCATTTCATATACATGGCTTACCCATTGTGTTTTGCAGTCTCTGTGATACGGTTTTACTGGGTGTTTGCACGAAGAAAAGCATTTAAAATATTTTTCTCTCCCTTTCTGCCCCATGTCTATTAAATTCCCTTTAATTTCACCTCTCCTCCTATTAGCCAACCGTCCTCCCCTATCTTTGTCATATCCTACTTCCTCTTTTCCTAAGAGCCTCTAGCCACTTCCCAGAGCTGTAACGGTCCTTGCCAGTTAAAAGCTGCAGGAGCTGAATCCATTTCTAGCAGGAACGCATTTTCTCCTTGGGACTTACATGAGCTGAAAAGATTCTTTCTCCTGCCCCTCTGTTGATTCCTGAGACAACACCAAGCTATTCTCCTCCCTCTATGTCACTGCAGTGTGGGGGTTAATGCCTTCATTTATTCCTCTGCCTTCTCCAGAGTGGTGTCACGATAATGGTGTAAACTACAAGATCGGGGAGAAGTGGGACCGGCAGGGGGAGAATGGCCAGATGATGAGCTGCACCTGCCTTGGAAATGGAAAAGGAGAATTCAAGTGTGAACCTCGTAAGTCTCCTGATGTTAATTTAATTGAGCTCCCATTCAGGAGGTTTCAGCATCTCAGGGCTGTTCCCATTAAGGTCCTGCCATGGGGGCAGGCAGAGTATCAGTATGTCTGATTCAGTGACAGATTGAATCTGTTCTCACAAGACCTAAAGGCATAAAACTCACATTCCCAAGCTTGAAAGGAAGAAAACCCTCTTTTCTTAGCTAAGGTCACAGCACACTCAGCATCTGTCTGCCTTTGGCCCTGGAGCCACACAGGAGGGACAAGTCACTGCACTAAGTGGTGTAGATTACCCTAATCAGTAACATAAGCCTTTTCTGCAGGGCCTGTCCCCTGAAGATCCTCTAGACTTCACACTATGAATTAAACTGCATTGCTCTTGTCAGGCTAATACCCTCATGTTCTAGTTTAAAGTGTCTGGAGAGCTATAAAAATGACTGATGTTCCCCCTGCCAGTCAGTGAGCCTCCAGTCAAACAGGGAGAGCGCAGTGGCCAGAGGCTCCTGTTCTGATCATCAAGCTGCTCTGAGAATGCTTAAAGCCAAGCACAGGCCATGCAACTGAGCTCTGCCTGTCCCTCCACAGATGAGACCACGTGCTACGATGATGGGAAGATGTACCAAGTTGGAGAGCAGTGGCAGAAGGAGTACTTTGGGGCCATCTGCTCCTGCACTTGTTACGGAGGACAGCAGGTAAGCAGGAGGGACTTGGCATGCTGAATGAGGAGAGGAGGCTTTGCTGGAGCGCAGTCCTCAGACTGCTGGGTTTCAGGTCAGATGGTGTATAATGCCTGGCGAAAACAGGCCCATATAAGAAGAAAAATAATTAGCAGGAGAGCACAAGTACTTGCAGGGACTTGGAGTCAGGGCCTGCATGGTATAAGATGGGAGCAACCTCACTGGTGTTGGTGGCACTGTACCCACATACACGAATACTGGCAGCTCCTTGGCCATCGGCATCAGTGTGGTCTGATGGGCAGACATGTGTTCTGTTTCTCTAGGGCTGGCGTTGTGACAACTGCCGCAGACCCAGCGTGGAGGTGGCCCCTGAAGGCTCTGCTGGTCATACCTACACACAGTTTACACAGAGATACCACCAGGCCACAAACACCGTGAGTACACTTTACTTCTCTGCCCTCCCTTACTGCGAGTCTGGTCTATGGCACAGATACATGGGGTCCATACAGGGCTTGAGGGATAAGAGCAGCGTGGAGCTTTCTGCTCGGTCAGAAGTGCGTGATAGCCACTGACCCAGCAAACCATCACTCTGCACAGCACAGAATGTATGCTTGAGCTCACACTTCCACACACAATGTTCAGTGACACACTCACGTCGGTGGGACTTCTCGTTTACTAGCACTGGGATGCACCTGCATGTTCTGGCTGAGGCAGTAGTGCATGCAGTGATTTCCTAGTCTTCACTTGCTGCTGTAAACCAGCTGTGTGCTTTGTGCTGAGAAATCTGAACGGCTACACAGGCTGGCAACAATTCTCAGCCCAAACCACAGCACAGAAGTGTCCGTCCTTACAGGACAGAGCGCTAACTGATTTCCTTCCCTTCTGACAGAACGTCAACTGCCCAATTGAGTGTTTCATGCCCCTAGATGTACAGGCAGACACACAACATCCACGGGGCAAGTAACATCCAGCAAGACTTCTTGCAGCAATGGCAACAGACAAACCAAAGTATAAATACCTATCTGCCATGATTACCATCCAAACTGGAGTGATGCTAGCAAAACTGCATCTTTTGAGAATGGCCCTCTGCTCTGGAGCCATTTTCCCAGCTTAAGCTCAACTCACAGCTTCTCCAAGCGCCACTCTTTGAGTGTTTCAGACTTTTCTCATGATTGATAGCGATTGTCTTGGTTTTGCTCAAAGTGTTGAATACCAGTCAGTATTTTCAAATTTAAAGAAAAAAGGGCAGAGATGCTAAATCACAAATTGGTGGGGGATCAAAATATTAAGGGGGAGGGAGGGTACAGAAATTCAAGGTTCCCATGCTATGCAAAGAACATTCAAGTACAACATTACTGAAGTTTAGCGACAGGAAAGTCCACCAAACACTTCTGCTTTCACATAAGCGTGCAGCCAGCAATAAGATAGGAACAGCAAATCCAATCACTGTGATATTTAACATATGCACAGTCCTAATTCTTTCTCAATGATCCTACTATTTTTCTAGCTGTATCTTTATATCTCATACTGTTATTTATCAGTTTTGTTCCCCTGACCTTCAAGTGTTTTTATATGGGAAGAAAATGTATTGAAGACACTTAGTATGCAGTTGACAAAGAGGAATTTGGTGTAATTATGATCAGTGATTATTTTTATACTGTAAGTGCCAAAGCTTTACTACTGTGGAAAAGTAAAAAACAACTCTTTTAATAAAAAGATTTACAAACCAGACATGTAGTTTAAGGAACTCTCTTTGCTACCATGGAATCTAGGATGAAGATTATTATTCTGAGCTGGAGTAACATTGCCTTGAAACAAGATGGAACAAACATCTCAATGAAGCATGAAGTAAACCTCAAGAGAATCTTTGTAGAGCAGTTTGTTAATTAAGGCTTCCATCTGCACCCCCTGTCCCAGTAGAGCGCAGAGACACTCTGAGTATGTATGCCATGCTGCAGGAGGCAGAGGCTTGCTTTGTGGGAATAGGTGGAAGAGAGAGAAAGGGGGACGGAAAGGAAAATATTCCCTGCTTTGGACATGAGTTGAGGTAGAGATGGTCCTCAACCCAGACAGACACTTAAGTACCTAGAATCAAATATGCTCTCAGTGTTTGAGTTGCCAAAATTAGTGAGGCCATCCACACCCTTGAAGTTGGATGTGTTCAAAGCTTAACTGTACTTGGACCCAGTGACTCGCCCGCCAAGTCCAAATGGATGCTGGGTCTCTGAGACCCTGCTCCATGCCTTGCCCCTGGGGAAGACCACAGTTCACCCCTCTCTGCAATGGAGGATAACTTACCTGTGATCATCTAAAGGGTTTATAGAGGGGCTATCACACCCTTCTTTCAACTCTCAGCTATTCCATCTCTGTTTGCAACATGGTAAATTCAAATAACAAAATCCAGAACTGAGGTTGTTTAGTTGTACTAGTGAGCATGCCCTCAGGCACTGCTGCAACAACATCATAGAAATCCTTCCCTTACCTCTGCAGAAAGCCTCAAAAGACAGGGGGGACAGACAGCACCTGGGTCTATGCCCGCATGTTACAAGCAAAGACTGCTTTCAAGTCTGCTGTGCTTCTGCCTTGTGGGGTGGGGAGGGAGGTAAATGAAAGTCTCCTCAAAACCTTTTTTAAAACAAAGGCAGTCTTGATTACAATAAACAACATTAGCAGTAAGTCCCTTTAGCTCGTGCTGCCAATGCTGCAAAAACCTGTGCAGCATTTGCAAATACAGAACGTAAAAGGTTCTGTACGATTCCTCAGGCCGCATTCCTCTCTTGGCTACAAAAGCACTGTTTTACTGAAGTCAATGGATTTCTCTGGAGTGAATAAAGCATAGCATGAAAATAGAATTTGGCTTCTTGACATGAGAAACACACATGGCAGTTGTTTTCACAGATTGCTATCTATAGAGCAACCAAAACATTTGCAAATAGTAAAATGATTGCAGCAGAAATCAGTTCTATCCCACCAATGTTCAAGAGCCAAATGAGTATCTAAAATACATGAGACATAGAAATGGCATAGACAGAAACCAGAAAAATACTTTCCCTTTAAACTAGATTTCTATTAATTTGTCCTTCCCAAGTGAGAGCTATATATTTTGGACCAGAGACCAAGTGCACAGATCCCTCCTTAGCCGCTTTGCCACTAAGTAATTCACTTCAGACACACAGGAATTGCCCAGCTGAATGGGCATAATAGTCCACCTAACCTCCTCGCTCTAATGTCACATCACTTGTAACAGCAACACCTCCCCCTCCCCGCAGTAAGCATTACAGGATAATATGACTTAAACAATGCATTTGCCTAAGCTCTCTGTCGAGGTTTGTCCATGCCTTAAAACATGAGTGTTTACATTGCTGACAATTTCTGTTTAACCTTTACTAGTGTAATGCTGAGTATTTTGTCATTCAGCTAAAGCTTTTATTTTCAGTTACATTTGAAAACCACTAGCAGAGCGCAGCACAGAGACAGTAGAAACTTGTGAGATCCAAAGAATCCACAAGTCTTTCCTTCTAGAAACAATCAATCAGCAACAAAAGGAACCAAGGGTTTTGAAGGTTCCCATGCTTCACCCAGGCTGTAGTGCATAAAGTGGCAACAGAACAGCTGCCAGACCTTAAAACACTGTCTCGATTTATATCCGTGGTCCACTTGAACGCTAAGATCAACTAATGTTGTCCAACCCAAGTTACCTTCACAGCAGGGGCAGCTGCCCAGGTGGGGATGAAGGGACCATCTGCCCCTGTTAGCAGGGAGCTTTCAGTCACCCTGGGTTCCTGAACAGGGTGCTCACAGCTACGCCAAGTCCAGTGGCATTTAAGCCCTTGGCTGTTCTTCTCCAGAAGTGAAGGTGCATCTCCACATGGTTTGTCTTCTCAGCTAACACACAGCTTCGGTTAGAGCACAGGAACAACCAGAGCCAGGACTCTATTCCAGCAAGGAATGGAGTGGCTGAAGGAAAAAAAAGAAAAAAAATCCGTTGTTACTGACAGCGAAGGCTGAGAATGATTCCTCCCTGCCCTCCTTTTACTTCCACACTTTTGGGAGTTGTTCTCGTTCTGCCAGCATGGGACCTGCCAGGGGCAAGGCGCCATATGGTGATGGTGAGAAGCAGCCTGTCAGCAGCCCGCTCTTCAAAAAGCATCAACTTGAGGGGAGCAGACCTATCCCCCCAAGAGAAGAGACATACCCTTTCCTATGGGAAACAGATACTAAGCAAAGCCATGCAGGTCGCCTTTAATCATTGTAAATATCAAAGGGAGAAGCAATTCATTCAACTAGCAGATCAGCATACCTCATAAGGAAACATTGCCCTTTCACCCAGCCCTTTCTTATACAGAACCACTCATCTGGCCTGCTGCACGGGGGGAGGCGGGGGGAAGGCTCACAGCTCTTAAGCCCAATTGTCAGCAGGGACTTGCTACCAGCAGGGACTGGATCCCCCCTCTATGGGCATCTCTCAGCAGCTTAAAAACAGCAGCTCCTGACCTGACCTCACAGAGCAGCCGTTGGAGCCGTTGCTTCCAGACCTGCATACTCCTTCCAGAAGGACATCTGTGGCTCCGTGCCCAAAGCAGGAGACGGTCAAGTGCCAGGCTTCATGCACTGCCAATTTCCTTCAAGGGGAAGGCTTCAGGCTAGTTGAAATTGTCTCTGCAGCCCAGGTGACAAGCCACCCCGAGGGGCATTCCTATGAGATCACCTCACACCTGGAACTAGACCAGAGTTTTTTATCTCCCATTAGTCAGACAAGTGAGGCAGGGTAGTCAAGGACACTTGCTTGGGACACTGGACACTTCGGTGCCTTTCCCCAATTCTGTACAACTCCTGTACACCTTTTAACCTTACCATAGGCACAGCGGGAGGCAAAAGCATCCCTCTATGGATGCTGTGAGATAATGTGTATGTAGGCAATTGCAAGTAACAAAGCACAAGATATTACCTTAGTTACACATTTACTAGCATCTCATGCAGAAATCTCGCCTGGAAGATTAGTACCTATTAACTTCTATCAGTAGATTAAACAGTGCCCCAAGGACAGCAAACAAAGGGTAAATGATAAGCAGGAATACATGAGAACAGGAGCTGCCAGATGCTTATTACCAGTCTCTATTTTAGCGACACTTTAGGAGATGCAGGTAAAGAATGGGCTAACAGATTCCCAAGAGAACCTCACAGCATGGTATGTACCAGCTACGGTCAGAACAGCATGACAGAAAAGACGTGTAAGGAACAGAACCACCATGGAAGAAAGAGTCCAAACCCCAACTTTTAAAGTATAAGCTAATAAAAACAGGGAAGACTCCAAACACCGATACTCGATGAGAACCAACGGCGCAGAAAGCAGTCAGATGGGCCAGGGCTAGGGTTAGCACAGCCAACAGGTGAGCCATTAAGCAATGCGCCTTTTTTATTTTGGACTACTGTCTTAATCTGGACCCAAAAAGTAGAATTCTCTCTACCCGGTCTTGCCTAATCCAGCCACTTGGAAATAATCCACTGTAGAGATCAGAAGACAGAGCTTCCCTTCAGGCCAGAACAAGGGCAGTGCTGGGCACACAGAATTCCTGGGCAGTGCCCAGGGCCTGAGACACAAGGAGGGCAAAAGGAGCACATGTACATAGAGTGGATGGAATGAATGTATTAAGGTAAAACCAGCATGTGGATTATGATCTTTTAAACAACTCACATCCCCCAGGAAGTATCTTTGGCTTGCTCAGTTCAAACCACTCTGCATCAAACAGGAGGTCAGGTAAAATGAAATATATATGCCCACAGTCACAGCAAGTCAGCAGCAGGCCCAGGAACACAACCTGAATTTCCCCTCTTCCAGGTCTGTCTCCTACCTATGTGCCCCTGATATTGCTGGAGCAAGGACAACACATGCAGACTTTCTGCTCTGTACCAGCTGAGATCAGAGCCGCGACAGAAGTGTTTATTGCAAAACTGCAGACTGTTCCTTGCCAAAAACTCAAAAAAATCCCTTTGAAATTGTCACAGTGATTGCCAGCAAAAACGTGTCTGGGCTGTTACTTTATTCATCTCACTGTGCTCCAGATTTTCACTTGTTTTTCTAATCAGAGTTCAAATCTGCTTAATGCAAATTGTACACAATGGAAAAGGGAAGTGGCTTCAGGCAAGATGCTTCCCAGATGCCTGCCTATGAACCCTGAACTGAACTCCCTGGTGTGAGAACGAGCATGTCAAAGTCGCAGGAATGAGTCTTTTACTGTGGAGAAAGCAATCTGACACTGCCTCTTAGCCCAAAGCACACATCTAGGGCAGGATTCAGAGCACCAAACCTGAGATTGCCTTGCACAAAGGACCCGCTCCCCCCTCCTCACAGGGGAGCAGCATAATGGATTAGAAGCGCCTGGAGAAAACTACCTGCTGACAGGTAGTTTTCTAAAAAAAAGCAGCTCAGTTCAGTTTACAACACAGATATTTATCAGTTCATTGAGAAATTGGGCATAAGCCAGGCTTTCATACCATTCCATAGGCCTTCTCATGAATTAGTAAATTCTAGACCATAAAAATCTACCTGAAAAATAAAGCTTCTTCCTGAGGACACTGTATTTGGATGACACAAGACTACAGACTCCACATAGCTAAGAACCGTATGTTTATTTGCAAAAGAGACTTATTTTCTACATTGAAGGCCAACTGCTTGCGCCTTCGTCCTCTGTTAACACATGGGAAGATCTCATTTACAGATCTTACAAACACTTGCTAAGCACAGACTCCAGGTGCCTCCCAATTAGGCTGGTGATATTCCAGTCACTGTTGCTGGTGAGAAGGTGACCAAAGAGGGACCACAACAGCCCACGGCAAACTCAATGATGAAATAGCCGAAGATTGGTGTGAATGAGAGTTATCCCCAGCTCATTGCAAGCTTCAATCACAACCTCGTCGGCAGCCGAGCCAGATGGGGCAGCGATGAACTGTACTCCGCTCTGAAGAAAAACAGAGATAAGTGGAAGGATTAGAGGATGGAAAACCAAAATCCCCCTGAAAAGGAGCTGGCAGCCCCAGTCCTTCATCCACATCCCATGATACTACGTATTGAACAAACAAAGGCTTCCATTGCCCAAAGCCATTCACAGGGGAGTTCCTCATGTGAGCAGTCAGCTCTCTCCACAGCTCTGAAATAAGTGTAAAATGGTTCCTCTGGAAGCAATAGGCCTTGTCTTGATATTCTTAAACAGTTTAATAAACTTTAAACCTCTATTCATCCCAAATGAACAAACTGAGCAATGGCTGGGTAATTACTATCCGCATGAGACCAGTAACCACAAGAAACATCCTTCCCAGGATGCGCTCTTCTAGCCAGCAGTGCAGAGCAGAGACATTCCTCAGCAGTCTGCACAAAATTCAAACAAAAAGCCCAGGCTGAGCAAACTTTTCCTCGGAGTCACCCTGACATCCTGGCCCTGCCGTGACCTTACCCGTTTAGCTCTGTCAACATTATCCCTAAAAGGGAAGAATGCATCGGAGCTGAGAGAGACAGCAGTCAGCTTGGCAATCCACTGCTTCTTCTCCGCTTCCATTAACTGTGCGGGCACCTCTTCAAACATTGCCTGCCATTTCACCAGGTCTTCATCCTGCAAGAACAAAAAGAGCCAGCTCAGCCCCAAAGCACGGGCTCCTGGCAGTCCCCTGCCAGGAGCATGTAAGGATGAGTGACGATGACATCCCTTGACACCCAACTCAGCTGTGCTTTCTGCTCCCACAGCTCTGCTGCTGGGAGCTTCATACTAGGAATTTTAAAATCCCAAGTGATGGTGAGAACACATTACCACCATCAGCTCTTTTTGCATCCTTTTAACTCCTTTCCTTCCTCCTCCTCACTCCAGGGCTTGAGGGATTCCTCCTCCCCCCCTTTAATTCCAAGATGCTCTGCTTGGCCTGCCTGCAGTATGCTGCTCTGTGTAAATGCCAGCACACACAAACAGGATCTGGTAGATGACTTAACACAACAAACAGCAGCTTGGTTTATGATTCACCTTCTGAAACAGCAACTGCTCCAGTTCTTACCCCCTTAAACAAGCAACCGGTCGCAGAGATGATTCATGAGGTCCCCAATCCAGCTCTTGGCTTTCAATACTTAAAAAGGACATACTATTTTCCTGTCTCACTATTGCTTCTAACAGGGAGGTCAGAGGGATTCTGAGAATCCAAAATGCTACACCAGCAAACAGCACCATGCAAGAAGGGAGGGACAGCTGCCCTGACAGGGCAGTGAGAGTTGAAACATTAACTGTAGCTTTAACCCTTCTTTACTGCTGGGGGGAACTATGAGATGAAACCAAGCTGCACACCAAAGTGCTGGGCAGGTTCCAGCACCTGGAGTAGTGGGTGCAGTATCAGAGGGGCAAATCAGGACACTTTGCCACTGGGCCATTAAATGACCTTGGGGAAGTCACCATCCTGGGCCCTGGCCACTTGATCCCCCAGCTCTTTGAGATCATCTATTACTGACACCCAGGCACAAAGCTCAAGCCAGGCTTAAGTACTATGTGAAGACCAAATCCTGCAAGTGCACCCATCACCTCTGGCTCTGACAATTTGACAGCCAGCATGGAGGCTTCTTGAGAGAATATCTGTGGACATTTCAAGCCATAGTCAAAACACCCAAACCCTGGTACCTGTAGCTTCCTGGTGGCTGGCTACAGACCTTCAGAGGCACCAAGGGAAGTCAGTGATTCACATGGAGTTAAAGGCAGCTGGCACCCGTTGTCCCAACAGAGATCACTACCTTTATAAAGGCTGACCCGTTCCAAAAGTGGTAACTGACCAAGCCCCCTCTTGCCTGAAGTCCTTACAAATTTAAGACTTTGTCCTTTGTAAGGACTTGCCTGAGTCCTTACAAATGTCTCCTCAGCATGGAGCCAGCACAGAAACAGCTCAACATAGGCAGAAGGTGGAAATGGTAAGGGCATCGTTTTATGCCAGAGGAAACAGTCTGACCAACTCTAAAGTGAGCTATGAAAGGACTTGGTTTTTCTGGTACTGGAAGAAAAAATGAGGTAGAGGAGAAAAGGCCCAGGTATCAGGAAGCCTTGCCAGGTCCTAGCACCCACAGCTGATATTTCCAGCAGTAGTTCCAGCTTTGTTTCGCGGAAGCTGGACTCTCCAGTGAAACCTTTCAGCTGGCCCTTACCTCACCAATGGTCCCAGTGACATACTGATCAATGGCATTGGAGATCTCTGCTCTCTTCACGCCCACTTTGAACTTCATGGAAAGCACGCGTGGGTGGTGCCGGAGCCACCAGTTGTTTGCCTTGTCACCAGCCAGACGCGTGCAGTGGATCCGGGACTGCTGGCCGGCTCCAATACCTATGACCTGAAGCACACAGATAGAAAGCACAATCACACCTTGCTGCACAGAGATCACAATCAGAACTGCATTCCAGCCAAGCAATTAGGAAAGACCTCCCACAAATTAGCTGCTCCTCAGTGAGGCAGAGAAAGACTGTAGGTAGTTAGCACAGAAAACTTTGAAAATACCTGCATCCCCAGTCCTGTAAATTGATTACAGGGACAGCTCTCTGCACTGCTAACTTCCATGGCTCTGCTGAGCTGACAGTCACGGAGGACACTACATTCTTTTATCCTTCTAAATAACATAGCCCCAGTCATCCAAGTCAAACCATTAATCTCAGAAGAGTGATACAATTACGGCTTTTGTTTAAGGCAAAACAAAATCCTATTGGTTGTAGAAACAAATGTGACTACTAAGAGATGGTAGGCTGCCTACCTGTTCTTGGAAAGGGCACTTGGGTTAGAGGATTAATGTCTGAGCCTGGGTCACCCAAACACCATAATCTTTCCTGGTGGGCCAGGCATACACAGCTTAAACAGATCAACTGTGATATGTGGTGGATTACAGGGCAGTTTGTCTGTCAAGGCTGATAAGAAAGTAAATCCACTGCTCAATCAGGAAGGCTGGCCAGTAGGACTATTACATCACATGAATTATCAAGGACCTGGAGCTACCAACACATTTCCTACTCTGCCATCTGCCAGAGCCTAGGATTTTAAAAATTGCTGCTGCTAACCTTATTTAATAGCACTTGTGCTTGATATCAAACAGGCGTAGTGCCTCCAGAATCAAAATCCAAAAGGTGATTTTTTTTTTCCTCAAGGAAGCTTCTATGAAAATATGTTATTTGCTCAGTTTCCATTTGCTTTTTTCGGACCACTTTCTCTGGAGTTCTCATCAGACACAATCAACCTCTGTCAATTTTTTTTCATGTATACTATAGATTAAAATATGTAGAGACTCTTTGGCGTCCGGTGGTCACGTAACTCTGCAAATCATTTGTCACTGTTCAATGAATAATGCAAACAAGCTCTTGCATCTCGGTTGGGCTGGTGCAAACTCACACTGGAGACAAAGGCAACTCTTAGGTGCTCACACCACTGAAAATTGAACATGGCTGGAGACATCTTGGTTACTGGATGCTGGCAGGACAACCCCTGCAGATATGGTCTGCCTGCAGTCACAGCTGGCAAGCGCAAGGGACTGAGCTGAGGTCTCTTGGGCTCCAGACTGTCTGCTGTCCCTCAGCTTTGCCTCTGCCATGACAGTATGACAGGCACACAAAAGCCAGACCTAGCCACCATGGCTGTCAAACTCAGGCTGGTAACTTTTCTCTGTGGCTTTCAGAGCTGTGAGTCCTGCTTTCCAAAGAGAGCTCCTGCCATTTCAAACCAGAGAACTGATGGAAAACAAGTCTCTCCCATAATTTCCTCCTCCTATGAAGCCACAGCTGAACTGTTCACCAGACTGTACACACGGGGGACTGCTCCAGGGACACTGTGTTGAGGCTAGCGGTTCTGGCCAATGCCTCAGAGTTTCCAGCTCAGACTGAAACAGATGGTAAAGCTATAAGTCAAAGGCTGCCCTCAAAGGAATGAATCATTTGTCTTCTCATTCATCAAGAGACAGTGACTTCACCTCTTACCAGAACCATAAAACATGCTGCTGGATACTATTCCCCCAAGGAGCAAATGCAAGACTTGGGCTGCTATCTAATATCATCTGCTCAGCTATAATGGAAGTCATCAGTGCTTAATAAACCCACAAGGATATTAGTATTATCATAAATACTAAATAGATGCAAAGTTTCTCATGGCTTAGTGACACCTTCCCCCCCACAAACACTCCTGATGTCCAGCCTCTGCTCTCACGTCCACCCTGTTTAACCTTCAAATTTGCAGGGGATCCTGCATCTCAAGGGAGCTCAACGCCAGCTGCACGTAGGTACATTGTCTCTTCCACAGAAGTTTATCCTCTCTCCCTGGACAAAGGAGAGGGCTTAAAATTGTCATACACTGCACGCCATTAACTGTCACTCAGCCTTTAAGAGTGGGCCTATCAAGCCAGGCTAGGCTAAGGCAGAAATTTTTAGCTGGGGATGCAGGTGGTAGAGAGTACTGGACAGACTGCTGGTAGCAGGGACCAAAATACCATGAAACATTCCCAAGTTTCTAAAAAATTTGATATCATGTGCCAGAAGTGCAATGAACTCTCTGCCCTTTCCCAGCCAGAACAGTGCCTCATCTTCATCATGTACTCGTGAGCTGTGGCCCTGCACTCCTGTGATGGAACTGGCTAGTCTGCTGCAAGCCCTGGCCTTCAGCTGGCAAGGGCAACGGTACTGGAGAAAGTGTTTCCAGGCCAATGCAGCCCCAAACACACACAGCTCCTTCATGGGCACACATTAGAAATCAAACTCTACCTGTCAGCATCCAATCACCCTTCTCAGAAAGAGTGTTTTCCTTTTCTCTATGAGCTACTCAAAATATTTTACATTTTTTGTGACCTAAATTGTCAGAAAATGCGTAACTGAACTTTGGCTTGTATTCAACAACTCCAAAATGGCAAGAACCTTGTACTTCAGTTAAACAAAGTGATGTTCCTGTAAACTCTTCGTAGGCACCCCCAAATCTACAGAGATATTATCTGCAACACATGGAAGCTTTTATAATGGCTTAACAGGCAAGACAATAAAAAAGCTGCCTGTCTGTGCCGCCTCCTGATGAGCCCACATTGTTCTAGAAGAAAGTTCACAGTTACAGCCTCGGACGAACACGCTGATAAGATGCACTTCACTGGAAAATGGTGATCCAGGGAAAGCAAAATCCTTTTTTGTAGAAAAAATGTGTTTTGATGCAGCACTGCTGGGAAAGATTTCTTCAGTCTAACCTGGAATTTCTGGTCTAAAGAGAAGAAATCAGGAGGTTGAGCTTCTGCTTAATGCAAACTATAGACTTGCACCTGAATCTCTTCACACTGGCCTGTCTGAATGTACCTATTCTCTGCCTTTTTCACTTTGTGTGAAGTGAAAATCCTTCTTCCTACACCTCATCTCTCCCTTCCTCAAATGTTGGCTTTCTCCCATACAAAAACACAGCTGAAACCTCAAAATCCTCCACAAAGGAATCCTTCCCCCTCTATTTTCTGCCTACTTTCTACACAAAAATTAATTATGTTTCTTTCAGAGTTTAATCTCCTGGGAATCAAAAAGTGCTTAAGCAGAGCCTATTAAGTGTGAACAGTGAAAGGAGACAGCAATACAGGGTGAGTAGAAAAATCACTTAAAAGAAAAACAGCCTAGGTGAAAATTGAGAACTACTTGACCAAAACACTTTGGCTCACAGGACAGACAAACATGCCCCATAGCTGGAATACCGTGCAAAAGCACAGAGTAGATGAGATTGATAATGCCCTAAGGATCCTTGCAAAATGATCCAGATTGGCCTGGATTTACTCAGATTTACCCTGAATAATGAGTGAAAACACAAACCCTAAATATACTTGGAATTATAAAAATCAAATAAAGGACTTCACAATTGGGAAGACAAGCAAACAATGAAGTTACTGGCCAACGTCTCCACTGTCGGTGGAAAACAGTAAGGTAAATTAACAGGTTTTTTTTATCCTACTGTGCAGAGAATAATTTTAAATTGCTAATTTAAAACATGGTGGTATCATTAAAGAAAGTGTAAATCAACGTGTTACAGACTGGCTTTGCTGGTGCTGAAAGTCAGACAAAACAAGTGAAAGTGTTTATTGCAATTAGTGGCAGCTGGCTTCCTGCAAATTAAGTGACACTCAAGTCCATAAATGCTTCCTCCTGCTCCATGCTTTCCTAGAACTTATTAGCACAGGCACCAGTCCACTCACAAACCCAACAAAGCCAAGCTGTCAAAAAAGTTCTGGATGTCCGATACACAAGAGTTTTGCTAGGTGTCAGGGGCGCTGTGAGGCTGAAGTAACCCTTGGAAAACCAAAAGCAATGGAACTGAAAGCTGGACTTCCCATCTTGGCTCATATAACCCAAACACAGCATCACCAAGAAGAATCTGAGCTAATCACTATCTTAGTAAGACTGGTTTTCAGTGGACCTTACTTCCTTCCCCATATACCTTAAGAACAATGGTCTCAATACTTAACAGTCGCAGGAAGCCTTTAAGCTTTGATTTGAAGAACCCAACACAGATTCACCACCTCCTTGAGTAAGTGATTGTAATTGCTGCTGATCTTTACTGTTAAAAAACTCACTTGTTTCTTAGTGCAGTACATAGACCTCTGATCTTGGCCTTCCCTGTCACATATACAACAAACCAAGATAAAGCACATTTATACTTGATTAAAATATATGCCTGCAAATATGCAAAACATCACTGAAGCCAGGCTAGTTAAATCCCTGCCTGCCCACACTGCTTTTCACTCCTCCCTCCTGCCTTCTCCCTTCCATATGGTACATGCATTACCACACACATTTCGGAAACATCTGCAGCACCACGTTAAGTCCAGACTTGCAAAAAGCACCAGGGAAATTGTTGCTGTAATAAGGGAAAAGGAGCAAAGATAGTGACACCTTTGTTCTGGGGCTACGAGAAGTAACACTCTTGAGTACAGAGAACCATTTAAAAGCAAGGAAAAAACCCCAAAGCTGAATAAAAGAAAAATGCCAGATCTCCAGAGACAGGTTTTCAAGAACCATACAGCACATGACCCCAGAAAGTACTGAGAGTGAGCACTACAATGTTTTCAGGCTGTAACAACAATCTGACAAATGCAATGCAGAAAGGACAGCACTGCAGTTCGTTCACAGTCTGTACCTGTAGGGTACACTGTTTGATTCATTTTGCTGATTTATGATGTACCAAAGCTCAAGATCAAAAACATTTCTTTGTCTTTTCCTTCTCTATTTTTTTTCGTCTATTTTTTTTTAAATAATCCAGGCCTATGGAAAAGTTACCATGGAGAGCAGAGAAACAGCTAAACAGCAGCATTATGAGAGTGAGCCGCTGAGCAAAAATACAATTCTTAATATATTTACAACAAATTTTGGATAACTAATTTAATTGTACCTAGTGATAATGTGGAAAGAAAGAATTTTTTTTAAATTCAGGATTCATCTCTCAACTACACATTTGATAATGCCTCTGTAAATCCCAACATCCATCATAAGTTTTCAAAAAAATCAGGGAGAATGCCCCAAAGGGAAAAAAAGAAAGCACATTTCATCTTTCTTATATAAAAATATGAAAATCAAACTAAGAACCATTTGGACAGTCAGAATCCAGCTGTGAAAGCTACTGTCATTTCCTAAGGCTCTATACAGACTACAACATATGTGTACATGCCCTCAAAAATTATATAAAAGGACAGAGTTGTTAGAAAGAAATGACTCAAGGCCAAACTCGCAGAAGCACATAAAAGCTTTTCCAACCCTATCATTGAAGGAGACAGCCCTGTCATTATTATGAAAAAATTACACCAAGGTTTTGAAGCAGCCTCTTGAGACACACAGGTTTAGCTACTGTTCTGCATGGCACTGTCTAGGGCAGTTCATCTGTACCTATTTAATAGCTTCCTGTATGCTAAATGATTTTATAACTCAAGCCTGACAAAAGCACTCTCTGACCAGCTTGGATGTGAAAGCACACTCCGGAGCTGTCTGATTTGGTTACCTGCCCATCCTTAGCGTAGCACACTGAATTGGACTGGGTGTATTTGACAGCGATGCTGGCAACAATCAGGTCTCGGACAGCAGACTCTGGCAGCTGAAACAAAACACCATTGTCAACAGCCCATGCTAACAACCATGACTAGCCAACTGGCTAGTGATCTGCAAACCCCCAAAGCCATCACAAGAACTGTATCATAGAGAGAGAAAACAAGATAACAAAAATATCCTGTTTTGTTCAATTACCAGCAAATTTTGTTTAGATTAAAAACCGAAAATGATTGGTTTGGCAGATAATCTCATAGCTCATAGGGATAAGACTCAATCTTATCAGGTCAAAAGGGCTCTGTCGCTGGCCCTAAGCCTGAAAAGTCTTCTGTATTTGCTCACTGTCTTCAGATGTGCTCACAGGCAAAAAGCTAAGCACATGCTTAAGTACACACAGGACCGCAACAATAATAGCAGCTCCCAATATCTGCATTAAGTACTATTTTTAAGTCCGTTCCATTACTAATTTATTAAAATTATTTTTATTACCTCAATGTCTGAACTTGTTTCTGAGCCCATGACTAATCACGTGCTCATTAAAATCTGTTTTTTAATGAGAACAAGATCAGAGACAAAGAAATAACTGATAACTTTCTGATGATGTGAACTCTAAATGATGAGCAATATCAGAAGGGCCAGAGTTTATACAACACACTGTACACAAGAGGGAGAAATAAACAGTGAGTCAAAATGAGATCAGAACGGATCCTTAGCACGTGGCTGTCTCATCATAAGAAATTGCACACAGTAGCTTCTTATTTATAAGAAATACAAATATTTTGGTAGTCAGAGATAAAGGGCAAGGTCCAGCTCCTCTTATTTATGCAAGGAATCAAAACAAAGGCAAAGTATCCTGATTTACCCAAGTTTATTTGGTCCAGAAAGTTTGCTGCATTGTTTTGTTGAAAGCCAGTTAAATCTCATTAAAATATTTTAAGAGCTCTTTAAAATAGAACAGTGATGACTTCCTTGACAAAAGCACACCAGTTCATTCAACCAGTCTTTAAGCTCATTTATCTTCTGACACTTACATTTTTATTCTTTGTAACAATGTTCTTGAACAATGACCGGTCAATGACTGCATTGTTCCTCTTCTGCATGAGATGCAATCCATAGAGGGTTCGAATCTCGTTGTCATCTGGCTCATAATGGGGATCCATCTAAAAGCCAAAGGATAGGCCAAAAAAACACTCTTAGAGCAATTCAAAGCCAATATGTCCAGTAATAGCTTAGGTTAAAACACATTATCTAAAGAATCCAAAAAGAAGTGAACTGTTTATAGAAAGCAATGTCAAATCATCAGAAGTAATTAGAACTAATTGGAGCAGCAAGGTCTCAACAGCACAAAGTGAAATTTACAGGGTGAAGAGAGGTAATGCAGTATAGACGCTTATATACAAATGTCCATGTTGCGAGCCACAAAAATCTACAGTCTTCTAGTCTTTCACAGAAAGGGAAAAACATCCACACAAAAAGAGTTTTCCACAGGAAGGTAGAAATATTTTGAGTTGCTTCATACATGCCTCAAGGTACAACTCCCAACCCTCTTCGACATTAAAGAAAACAGTGAGCACAGTTATTTCCAGAGATGCACTCTCTTGGGGCACATCTCCAAACACACATACAGCACAGTTAACTTACACCAGTGCAAGCGGTAAAGTTAAATGGAACTGTTAAATTGCTTTCAGATCTACCCATGTAGGGGCTTATTTAGAAATTTGGTAGCCCCAGTTCAGGTTATTGAGACATGAAGCAAACCAGATTAAGGCTACCAGCTCTAAATAGGAGTGTGCACACGCTTTATATGATTTCCCTAATCCATGTAAATTTATTCAGATCAACTTTCCTTAGCATCCCACTGCAGACAGGCCCTGAAGATACAGGCTTAACCAATACGACCTCATCCTTGCAAAGCTAATTGAATTCAGGAGGTAATCAGCTGCCAAGATTGCCTGCAATTTCATTCCTTCCTGCCTGAAGCTCCTGAGCCATCTTCTACAGCTCCCCTAGTACTAACACTACAATTGCAACTTCAGCTAAGCCTTGGATTTTCTTTTTATAATGTTATAGTAAAGTCCTCTGCTTGTTTGTCTCTCGGAGTCAGGCAGAAATCGGACCTGTTTGGCTGCTCTGACAGCATTATGTAATCCATTAGTCATGTTCACCAAAACGGGATGATTTTGAAGTGCCAACAATCACTGCAAGAAAGAGGAAGGCAACCTGACACTGACTTGACCACACTGTATTAATATTCTTTGACAAGCATCCTGGTTGCAGTATGTAAAGGTGCACCACCCCAGGTCCAAACTCCGCCTGTACTGCTATCTTCATCACTGACTGTACTAAAGACTGATGTACAAATACTACATGCCCAGACAAGGCTTCCCCCAGTGATATACTACACATGCTTCTCACTGCCAAGACTCACAACATCATTGAGGCACTATATCTTAGATAAAAAGAATTCAGGGAGGAAACAAATTCAGCAAAAGTGAGAGGAAAGCTGGCAGAGAGTGGAAAGAGAGCCCAGAAATTCTGTTTCTTTGAAGTACTCTTGCTGATTCATAGATTTAATTACTTTAAATCCACATCACTTTGAAAGCCAAGGAAGGCATTATGAAAATACTCCACTCTAGGACTACAGGCTAAACGTGACCACAACACTGCTGGTGGAATTCTAGTTCATACAGGAATCCCCAAGGACCCAGAGGAAAGGCTTCCACGCACTGTAGGGGCACCTGGATCAACCCCCCAGCTATTTGGACAATAATGTCTGTGAAAAGCAGGTACAGGAAAAGCAGCAGAGGGTTACAGTGGAGCAGGAGTACAAACCTGGAGGACACAGTAACCACCATTCTTCTTTTTGGCAAGGATTTTGAGAGCTTCTTCCTCATAGCCAGGAGCTACCACACCGTCAGATACCTGTAACACACACAGATTTCAGCTTCCACAGGAAAAAGCAGAGGGGCTAATACTGAAAGCTCCACCTGCCATTTCCAGAAAGGCATCGAAGGCACACCTCTCAGGGTCTACATGTACCATACAATAACAAAGGCACTATTAGAATATTGGTTTCAGTCCTGGAAACAGGAAACAGCAGACCGCTTTAAGTTCTTGGCAGGAGTTAGTGAAAAATACCCCACCAACACTTTAAGCAGAATGGAACTAATAACTAATATCCCCCTCCAGGGGAAAATGGCTCGTGCATGACATCCCCACTTCTCAGCCCTAACAGTAAACANCAGTGACAGTCCTGATGAGACAAAATATTGGCAGAAGAGCTGTTAACAGCATTGAAACTGAGAAGAAGAGTTTACATTCATCAGTGCCATGAAGTGATATACACCTTCCACATTCTTATCCTACAATGTGGGTGGGTTTTTTTATTTTTAAGTAATAGTATACCAAATGTTATCCTCACAAACTAGTCAAACATGCTCTTTCATTTGTTTGAAAAGAAGTCTTCAACATGCAAGACAGCCCTTTGCATTGTGTCTTCCCCTCTCAAAAAAATTGTAAGCAACATATAATGGGATGAATGTGTTTGGTAAAGCATTAACTCCGAGTTGTTTAACTCTGTATTTAAACTAGTGACTTGTGCAATGCAGTCAGCTATGGAGTTAAATTTTAACCCAGCAAAGTAAGAAGTGCAGCCTGGGAGGTGGCTGAGCTTACATATAACTTGTATCAACTGGCAGGCAGTCATCTACATTCACATTCCTGCCTTGGGCAAGAGGCTGGCCATCAGCTCTCCCATCCTCTACTGTTCCGATTACACCCATTCAACCAGATACTTGTAACAGTGTAATCAGGGTTCATTTCCACAGGCCTACTTGGAGGCAGAGATTTGCAATCATCTCCTGGAAAACAGTGTTTCAAGCACTGTTATTTCACAGGCTCTCCCACACAGCCAGGTTTTAACTGGTAGGAAGAAAAATGCATCAAAAGATAGGTGTAAATTCTGCACTCCAGAGACCGAATTACACATACGGACCAAGTCTTCAGTAAAATGGATCAAATTCAAACAGAATGGCTGTTACAAACCAATGACTCCATCTAGTCTGATTCTCCTTTTTACACGCGAATCATTTGCTGATGTTTAACTAACCTCTCTAGAAATAATCTTGGCAGTAGCCACATCGCAGGTATCAGACAGGGCAATGAAGTCACCAAAAGAAGACATCCGATCAGCACCTGCAAAATCATATTTTTAGTAACTTATCAAACTATAGCATAATACAAAGAAAAGTCTTTGCTCCTACAATCCAGTCAATTTCAATGAGAGCCAATAATTTAATCCCACGGCAAAAAAAATAGGCCATATAAGAGCAACAAGGATGAAAAATCCTACCTCAAACACATGCACCTTTAAATATTCCCATAGTTCAGGTATTCTTCCTTCTTCACTGCATTTGTCAAAGCTCTAACTCTGTAATGACTACCTCCATTACTGCAAGAAGCTCTGCTGTAGCCATGGTGGCAAGAGGACAAGGAGAGGCAAGGATCATACAGAAAGATTTTAGATGGGAGACAGTTGGAAAAAGAGGAAAGCTCTTAGACGACTATGCTCCCATCTGGCTTTTCCTGCAAGAAACTAGACTCAGAAACATAGCCAAGAGCAATTTTTTTATATATATATAAAAAAAAATTCTCCATATTTAATGGCATAACTAAGGTGAACAATTAATGACACTCGGCTCCTATCAGATGCTCTAGTACTTAGCAAGGTCAATTCTTCTGTCCTTGCCATCCTAAAGGTTTGTTTTTCTACCAATCATGGAATGATTTTCCGAGGGCAATGTTCAAAGGTGGTCCCTAAAGTGGTGAAAAATGAACACAAGCCAATGTGACCCTTATCAAGTTTGCTTTGTTTTCTATAATCTGTGCAGATTTTCTAGGAATGCCATGAAAATGAGAGAATTAGCAAAGTATCTCAGCTAAGCAGAGGAAGCTATTTTTATTTACTTATTTTTATCTTTTTTTTGTGAGCTCTGAAGTACAAAAGCATTAAAAAAGACACCCACCAAATACCAAATACCAGGCAGAAACATTTCTACTCAAGTTAAGTATTCCTGAGCATCCCATATGCAGTGGAAGGCTGAGTGTGCTACCAGCACAGCTATTTGTTTATCCATCCTTTAGCCAAAACCCAATAGATTTTTATGTGTGTGTGTATATATATATATATACACACACACACACATTTAAATTAAAAAAAAAAAATCTCTACAGGTCTTCTATATACATCAAGAAATAGAATCTAACATGTTTTTAGCCTCTTTGAAACAATATACAAGGTCTGCTTACTTGGAGAGCAATTTCTGATGGGCAGTCAGTTCATTTAGTTAGTCAGATCCTCATGGAGAAAAACCCTACAGAGGAGTACACTGCAAAGGGAAGAGCCTGCAAAGTGCTAAGCATGCTGCTTAGGTCCTGAGAATTAAGGTCAGCTCTTTGGACATGCTAGTTTATTCCCGGGCTTCTCACCTCTGCTTCGTGCATAGGCAGACGCTAAGGGCGTTAAGGTCTTGTGGAAGTCATGCACCATGCAGACTTGTGCCTCCTCTTCGCTGAGAGGTATTCCAACAGCAGCACCTAGTGGGAAATACAAGCCAGAGCACTCAAACCAGAACCCTCGCGCTGGTCCCCGCCCACGGGACCTCCCCGAACTGCCAGGGTAAGGAACACAGATACACCACTGGCAGAGCCTGCCAAAAGTCATGGTCTGTTCAAAGAGGAGATCATGGCAAGGAGGAGCCACCCACCTGCAGGACTGACATGTTTGAAGGAGGCTGCAGCAGGAATGCCTAATGCCTGCTTAAGTTCCTTCACCAGTTGCCAGGCATTGAGAGCATCACATAGGTTGATAAACCCTGGAGAGCCATTCACCACTGCAAACATAGCACACAAATAGACACATTAAAGCAGGCAGAGTCTGCTCCCCAGAGTCTGGACAGCAAGCAGAAGAGATTTCTCCCACCAAGAACGGAAATCACTACAAATTGTTCTTGTTAAACAACCCTGACTCCTCAGCAAGGTTAAGTGCTCTGAAAAGCTTCAGTGACTTGTGAGGAATGCACAGGCTCGAGACTCAGGAGATACCAGTACAATTCTCTTCACTGCCAAAAGCAGTGCATCTTAAAAGGATAACAAGGTTTTCCTTTGCAAAATCTAGATCTGATGTCAAGCAGAAGGTGCACCAGGTAAATCTGCCCAAAGTGTCTTCAATGTGGACACACAATCTTACACCAACAGAGAATGTGGAGCTACAATAAATCTTGTGGGGGTCAGCAGGCAAGCTTTTCTGTCTCACACAGCTCAACCTTTTCATTGCAAAGCTATTACCACTCAGTAATAAAGTAGTTGTTAAGGTACTGCTGGCCATCCCTTGGACTAAGGTGCAAGACGATATTTCAGTTTTAAAGACAACTGGCAGACATGCCCAACCACCTCCTTTCCTAGCTATCCCAGAGCTCCCTTTTGGCTAGCATGGCCTAGGCCTCACCTGTCAGGGGAAGTCTGGATCTCATTGTGTAGAGCTGCGCAGGACTCTGGTGAGGATTCATGCCGTACCTCAGGGGCAGCTGGGACACCCCCTTGCTGTACTCTTTCCTAAAGTAGTCAGAGATGGCTGCATCATACTGAGCAGTGTGGGTGAAAGCCTGGGGACAGAATGGGGGACACCTGTCAACTTACAAACATCAACTTACAAAGGATTTGGTGTTTAAAGAAGTGAATGAATGAAAGGCAAACGAGTCTGGTGTAGCCCTTTGCTGCAAGCAAACACAACCAACCTTCAGGGCAAGGTGACGCCTGGTTTCCATGGAGGTGTCTTTGTCCCTTGATGTCACCATCTCTTTAGCTACCGCAGAGTAGTCTGCAGGGTCACACACAACTGTCACACGAGCATGGTTCTTGGCAGCTGCCCGCAGCAAGGCAACTCCTCCTGCCAGAAAAGGATGGAGGCATGAAGCACTTCCCTTCTGGACACGGCATAATAAAGAGCCACATCTGAGGCCAAGAAGGGACATGCACCAATCGATCATTTGTGCCAGATGAATGTGCCCCCCTCTCTCCAGCAAGGAGAAGGGACTGTAAGAGCGCTCTTCAAAACGTACAAGGCTGGTGAGTTTGACTCAATCCACTGGTGAAGGTGCACAATTGATTGGTCTTTGCAGATACAGGCAGAGCTGCAGGGGCAAGAAAACAGGTCATGCATGGGCTACAATGAGCAACTGGGGCAAGAATGTCTCCAAGCAGCACAGCTGCATCCTGAAGAGGATGGCTGTCTCCACATATCACTTAAGCACCATCTTCTGCAACACTGGGCTGGAGAGGGGTCTATAGGAAGATTTACTTCTATACTGCCAAGCAACTGGGGTTCCCAAATCTCTCTGCAAATATTAAAGAATCCTGCCCAGGTCCTCTGTGTAAGGTAAAATGCCACGCTTCTCCCTTAAATCTGACTCTGCACAGCTATGACAACATTTTAAATCATACAAGATACTAGGCTGTTGCAAAGGAAAAGTAGAGGCTGGCACTGCTACATGCAGAGTGAGTACTACTCCATAAAATATTTAATAGAGAGCTCTGCTGGGCATCATTTGGAGTAAACTACGGCAAGAAAATTCAATCCCAATCCAACCTCATGGCACAAAACTGTGCCTGTACTGTTCACAAGCTGCCAAGCAGAGATGCTGCAGTGAAGTAACGGCAAGCCTTTTGGGGTTAATAACTAGCAGGAAGAGCAAAACTGCTCATGATACAGGCATCTATGCTTCCAAACTCAGGTACTAACTACTCTTCCCCATATGCAGACCAACCCCTTTCCTTGTAGCAGCTTCCTGCAGTGAAGGTTTCAGCAATCCCCAGAGCACTTTCAGTGGTTCAGCTTTTTCTCTCCAAAGTTCATGGGTTTTATTTTCATTACACTGCCAGAGGCTGCAAAAGAGGTTCAATCTGCTCTCCGTGTTTCAGTAGGAAGCATGCTCCACCTGGCCTTTCCTAGCACAGCCTTCTACAGTACATCAGACTTCTTCCTTTGGGCTGTGCATGACTTGTCCACCTATGCAGCATGGCTTGTCAGCCTGTTACAACAGCCACTTGCAATTTTAATTGTAAGTCTGCTTAAAAGCAGTGAGGTTTACCCAACTATGCTTTCAGTCTGCTCCTTGCAACTCTTGCAATCTTTAGCAGACTTCCTTTATGGGGTGTGCAAGGCCACCAAATAAGAAGAAGAGACCTGAGACCGCTTAGAGACCAGAAACATCAAGTCTGCCTGGAGGATAGATTTGCTCTCCCTTTAACTTACCAATATCAATCTTTTCCACTGCCTCTTGTGCAGTTACATCTGGAGAAGATACGGTCTTCACAAAGGGGTAGAGGTTACACACTACGACTCTGAGAATTGAGGGGAAAAGCAGGGTTACTCAATGAGAAATAAAAAGGCCAAACTGGGCTTGGAATGCACAAGGTACTACCAGTGTTCTTATGGTCTTGTCTCTCAGATCAGGGACCAACATAAAATCCTGTAGCCAAGGCTTCTTTCTCCAAAAGACTTAAGAGTTGGTGTTCAGCCAAAGGCCAAGTGATGTTACAGTGGTGAAACAGTACACCCATTATACAATCTAACTGAACTCTGTGCATTAAACGTTACAGTGGATAGAACCACATTTTACAGAAGTTAGTTAACAGGAAGAGTTTCTTTAAATACATGGGCCTGTGTTTAAATGTTTAGTGAATTTGGCACGCAACTTGAGCCATTTCAAAGGACTTCAAAGTGGGCTCTTGGCAGTACTGAAAATAAGCTTCTGCCAACTTTCGTAAGAGAGTAAGCACCCAGAGCAAGGTCCATTGCAAACAAAGCATAAACAGTCTAATTTTCCACAACTTTTCCACAAACAGGAAATGACCTACATATCACCTTCTGGACTTTTAAAATACCAACAGCACGAAACCTGAGTGCACAGCCTGGATCCCATAAAGCCTCTGTGGCACATGAAAGCAGGTGGGAGAATTGACTGCCCCTCTCAAAGTAAGGCTGGACCTTACTGGAATTAGTTTCTTGATCTGATCTGGAAGAAGCTGCAGTTTATATTCCAGAAAGCATGAAGAAATAACTTGCCCTGTCCCACCCTGCCAGTGCCACGTGAACTGTAGTGAAAGGAGGTATCCATTTTGACCTTCACAATGTTTTTAATCCAAGAGAATTAATTCACTCTCTTGATCTGAATGTATGAAGGTATCGAACCCCAATGCATGCCCAGTATTGGCAGTGAATTGCTGTGATGCATACATTTGCGTCCAACTTTTAATATTCCTTTGTTTCCACACTCTGTGATGAGTTCAAGTGGAAGGGAAGATCAGCTTCCAGTATGGTTTTCAGAACCCCCTATGTCTCCAATTTTCCTAGGATACCTTTTATTGTCTGTTCCATTTCTAATACCCTCTCCCCCGCAATCCATTCATGCTCCTGACCTGTTGCAAACCATCAGGAATCTGTGGACTTTAACACTGGTAATGCTTTTATCTGTGGAAACCAAGATAATCAATATCAAGGTTTCCTACCTTGACTTGGGTATGTAAATTTTATGCAACTATGCAAAGACTCTCCTGCTGAGGATCAGCTCCTTCTGCTTTATATAAGACAACCCAAATCCAAACTATTACTCCGGATGCAAGCGCACTCTAAGTCACTGATGTAAAGGCATGTTACTCCCCCTGCAATTCAGCAGAGCCTGCTTTAATATGCATCATACTCTGAAGAGCCACCACTGCTGAGCCATCTATGAGGATTCTTGTGGTTTTAAATTCCAGGTTTTCAAATTCAGCCTGGAAACCCATCCATCCTAAGCACATCAGTTTTTAAACGTAACTTTAAAAGCTAAGATGCTTTCTGGCCCAATCACCACAGTCAAACTATACCTCCCATCCTGCTATACCTACAATTTAGTATGTTCAATTCAGCCGTTCATTTCTAAACCAGGAGCTACCCACTGACATAGACTTGGTTACTCACAGTCACTAGTTAGATGTTAAAACCAATTAGTTAAACGTAGTCCCAAACTGCTCTGTGTGAGTGTACTGAGTAAATACATTCTAACAAAACCAGAAAAAACCCCACAAACTTCAGTACGTTAGTGCGCAAACTTCAATTTCTGGCTGCAGCTCACTTGCTCCCATGATGGCTCTCAAAGTAAGTTTTCTGTTATCTGTGTGTTTTCTGTCTGTACAAATGCTGCATGTTCCTGACCCGCTTTTCATTTCTACTCTTTATGTGTTGAAACTCAGTAAACATTATGCAAATATCAAAGGGTATATTTACGAAGCAAGTATTTCAAAATCGGGCATTGTCATCTGATCAGACACCCAAAGCCAAGTTGAGGGGAGATGGGTCAGCTTCAGAAGTACTGAATTCAACTTTGCAAGAAGTATATGTGGTCCAACATTGACTAAATGTGAACTGTCAAAATTCCCAGGTAACCAGAAGACACTAAAACCTCTGTTCCCTGTGGAAACCACAATGTAACTTTCTTGGTTTAGTTTTCTCTTACTACAAGTGGTGAAGATGCATCTGTAGAAACTTATATTTTTAAAAACATAGTATCTCCTGACAGGGAAAAGGAAGGAGATTGCAGATCTTCTGGTGTTCAGATGTTACAATCCCTACTGCTCCTATTCGCTGGTGTTGACTGGTCTCCAATGTTCACTTTTGATTACTGATGAATTGCATCATGTCCCCCACCATTTACCTTACAAGGCTGAAATCCTGTTTGTTCATATCAGCATTATCTTCTGGAATGTTGCGAGCCAAGATGCCTAGTTACAAACAACAGTACATCTTTATTAAAAAAAGAACCAAATCACCAACAAACATTTTTTAATTCACATCCTCCTTCAGACTGTGCTCTTCCTCAGAGGTTTTCTGACATAAACTTTCTGATTCTAGTTCAGACAACAGTCCTCAGTCCCTGCTCCTCTACCCTATTCCATTTTACTGACTCTTTGGCTTTTCAAATTCCATACTAACAGGTTTTTTCCCCCAATGCTAAATCCTAGAGCATTCCAAGTGCCAAACAGCAACCTCAAAAACGTACTTTATAAGCATTCATTTATAAGCACTACCCTTAAAACACTAAACTGTCATTAAGGCGTTCACGGAGAGGTAAAGGGCACCTGCTGCTCATCAGCCAGCAACACTCAAAGCCTATGAAGCATCTGAAGCAAAAGAAGCTGTGCCTCTAGCTGAGCAGCATAGGTGGCTGGCTTGGGTCTAGGAACTCGGAGAAATGTGTGGGTGACTGGCTGGCACAGAGTAAGCAACAGCATAATCCTGGGTTCAAGGTTGTCAGAGGAGATTGTCTCCAGCCCTCAAGTATGGTGGGCAACAGGTTCAATTTGAGGGAAGTCAAGCACCAGAACTGGAGATGAAAAAGCAGATGGGTTAATGTGCAGATTGTCCAATTATCAGACATCTTACTTGCTGAAGAGGAGCCAGGGAAGATCAGACATGCAGAAATCACCCACTAAGACAATGCTATCACGTTTCTTATGCTGCACACCAGATTCATCCACAGGTTAAATTCACTTGAGCTCTCTGCCTGAACAGCTCTGAAATCGACTCCACAAAGAATGTGCAAAGGCATTTACAGAGAAGCCCTGTTACTTGTAGCCCTGGGGAAGAAAAGCTCTGCTAACTGCACAGATGCCAGCATAGCAACAGAGGAAGAAATTCAGCCACTGTGCACTTCACCCCATGCTTTTCACTTCTGCTGCTGCTGCTAGAGCGAATCTGTTTTCAGTACCCAGTTCATCCACACAACCCTTAAAAAAAGACGTCTGTCAACCCCTTCTTCCCACCCTCACTGTGCATGGATTTCTTTCTTAGACTGACAACGTATTAGCAGAAACATACCAGCATGGACTGCAGGATGAAGGGTTTTCACACGTCCACCTAACATCTCAGGGAACCCTGTCAGGTCCGAAACATCTCTGCTCAATGAGAAAACACAGCATGATAATAGATGTGCCATACTGACTTAATCTATAGGTTGAATGTTTATTATCCCCATCAGGGCAGTAATTTAGATCTGCTGGGAGTGTTGGTTTTACTGGAAGGAGATTTAAAGCCTAGGAGTTTTGAAGGCAGCAAAGAGGGGAAATAAACTTAGCTTTCTTTTGGTGCATCTGTTAAAAAAAAAAATCACCATCTTTCCATCAATGACAGGAGGAGTTTAGAGAGAAAACACATGCATGATTCCTCTAAACTTCAGTATCTTGTATCTCAGTAAGAACACAACATATGGAAGGTGTGTTACTAAACTGCCTACTAAAACCTATGCTGAGTGACAGACTAGGATGCATTCTTCTTACAGAAGGCTGGGAAGTAGTTCTCAGATGAGGCATTCTACATTAAGATTGATCTGACTTTTTTTATTATGGTTGGCATCTGTCAACTAGTTGCAAAATGCTGCTAGGTACAGAAAGATTAGTAGAAACAGCCAAAATGTTGGTTTAATGGTCCCTCACTCTTCACAAGATGTTGATCTATATCTTATGCAAAAGCTGTATCTGACAGAAGACAGAAAGGACACTGCCTTCTAGTAAGTGACGCAAAACAAAAATTGTGTAAATTTCACTACAAACCCCCCATGCCAAAGAGGCAACAACCGCTTTTCCCATGAAAGGAAACAAAGTTCATGGGTCACACTCAATTAAGCAGTATAGTTATTTCTTGAATACACTGAAATAACCAAGACAAGCAAATCCCCAGTCAGCATGGTTTATAGAGAGAATGGAAGACCATCCTCAAAAGAAGCAGTACTCTTCTTCCCAGCTTAGCCCAAACATTAATCAAAAGTTTCACCACTCCCTGTGACTGTTTATGATGGTAAAGGAACAATAAAATGGAGAGGGAAGGGGAAATGTGACTATCCTTTGCTTCAGGCTTCACTGAGAGCACAGCCAAGCAAAGAATCTGGAGAGACATGACCCAGTGCTGGATAACAGTGAGGACGGGGAGCTCTGGAGGCAGTGTATATTCATGCTGATGTGTCCCAGGGGCCTATCACTGCATTCACTGGAAGCAAAAAAGGAGTCAAAGTCACCTGTCCTGCCAAATAATTGACAGATTTTTCATCACTGTACTGGAAACAATTTTTATTTGGCCAGAGCTGTTTTTTTAATCACAGCATGGAAGAAACTAAAACAAATTTCCCCAGAATCACGGGCCAAAACAGCCGGTGACTGTACATGCCCCTTCTCAAACAGTGGACATGCAACACTTACAGGCTCTGTCTGAAAAAGCTGACCATCATGCTGGGAAAATTATTTGTGATAAATGATCTCCAGTGAGCTTCAACATATTCCTGACATGTCACCTTTCCTGTCCCAGGACTGGGCAAAGATCAGCTTTCATCTGGCTGTGAAGAGCAGCACCGAGGTCAGATTATGAATTTCAAGACAACTGATTGTCTCACGGGAAAAAAGCTGGCTCAAGGCAGGCAAGGCATCATCTCCAACACAACGCTCCTGACATCTCTCTGTGTGCTGACCTGCACAGTAACACTCTTTGGCCTCAGTCAACTAACTTCAGGCCAAGAAGGTTCTGAAGTTTGCTCTGGGGCTTTTGGGGTGGGGTTTTTTTTGGAAGGGAAGACCTGCTTTCAAACCAGTTTTCAACCATTTTTGCTCACAGATGGAGAAAACAATTTAAGCAACCTCAGGACCCAAATGAGCATTTTTGGTGGAGATGTATAGGAAAGTGTCTGTACCTGACAGGCAAGCCAGCATCTCTCAGGGATTTGGCTGTTCCTCCAGAGGCAATTAAACCCAGGCCAAGAGCATTCAGACTCTTCGCAAATTCCACCAGGCTGGTCTTGTCAGAGACACTGAGTAAAGCTAACAGTTGGGAAGAGCACAAATATTTTGGTTTTAAAAGTGGAACAGAGAAACAAAACAACAGAATTAAAAGAGGGAAGCCCTGTGTAAGTTCTATAACTTACGAATCTTCTCCAATGTGAGGTGACTGGGTAGGGGAGGGAGGAGCAGACCACCAGGGCCTCACGCTTCCCCACCTCCACAACGCAGGTGCCCCCCTCACCCCCCCCGCTCCGGCGAGACCCCGGCGGGAGGGCGCAGCGCTGCCGCTCCCGCGCCCCGCCTCAGGGCGCACGCTGCGGGGCATCCCCTCACTGTCGTTCCCGCTTCTCTTCCCACGCCGCGGGAGTTTAAACCCCTCTTTCACACAGCGGCGGCTGCTGACCAGCTCGGATCGAAGCCAAGGTATAAGCAGCCCGGAGGGAAAGAAGCGCCCCCCAACACACACACACAGAGACACACGCCCCCCCTCAGGGCACGGCAACCACCGGCTCCGCTCTGAGACGAGCGGCAGCCG
>VYZW01012295.1:62194-85790 GCA_013401315.1 Balaeniceps rex
GGCTCCAACGGCCACGACCGGTCGTCGCTGCCACCACCACAGCGGGCGGGCGGCCGCAGCCCACCCCGGGCTGCCGGGGCCTCGCCGCCCCCGCGTTACCGAGCTGCTGCCGGGCGGCCATGGCGCCGTCGGTGGGTGCGCGCTGGCGGCGGCGGGGAGACAAGAAGGCGTGGAGGAAAGGAATGAGCGGCGGCGGCCCGGCGGGATTTGGGCGCCCGCTGCACGGGGGGGCGGGAGCCTGAGGGGCCGGCCCGGAGGGGGCGGGGAATGGAGGGGAGGCGGCGGGGTGCTAACGTGGGTGTGCAAGGCACGTGTTGCGTGTGAGCGCCTGTGCCGGGTGCGGGAGCGGGGCGTGGGGGTGCACGCTGCGTGGGCGGCAGTGCGGTGCTCGGGTGTGCGGGGCACGTGTGCGTGTGTGGAAGGCACGCGTGTGTTCAGTGTGCAGCACTCGGTGTGCAGTGCCCAGAGAAGTTGTGGGTGCCCCATCGTTGGAAGCGTTCTGCATACAACGCGTGTGTGCATGTGGAAAGTGCGTGGGTGTTCGCTGCGCACGTGTGTGCAGCATCTGCAGCGCTGCACACGTGCAGTGCATGTGTATGCACATGCATACATGCACTGCACATGCTGTGCGTGCATGTATGTACAGCCCACGGGTGGATGTGCACAGCGTGCTGGCATGGGGGAAAGGCACGCAAGCAGGCAGCAGTGCTGAGGTGAGGAGGGGGGTGCCCCCCATGGGGGAGACACAGGAGGGCAGCCCTCCCTTTGCCCGTCTGGCCTGCAGCTGGTGGTGCCTTGGCTCACCAGGTCCCAGTTGGGGACAGGGTGGGTGGCCAGAAGTGTGGTACATGCAGGCGAAGCATCTGCAGGCCAGGGTACAGGTTTTTCTTGGGCCTCTTCAGTGACAGGAAACCCAACTTACTACGCAGGTGAAAAATGAGGTGTAGGTGAGGCAATACCTCATTGCAGTGAAAGATGGTGCAATAAGGACAATTAATTTTTCGCAGAAATACTCACTGGAATTTCTTCTGTGGAAAATCTTGCAGAGCTTACAATCTGCTGACGAGCAGGGGTAGAGACAAAACACTTGTTTACCAAGTCTGAGGTAAAAAATTAAGCTTGCAATAGTAAAATGATGCTTTTCTTCCCTGTATTTATTTTTTGTTTTTCTATGTAAGGGGAATTAACGGGGCAAGCTTTTGTCCCCTACAGGCCTCCAAACTTCCTGGAACTCGTTGCAAAAGAGTTTTTCTTGTTTTCATTCTAGCTTGTGGTTGACAGGTAGCACTAACAGAACATGTTGGTTTTAACATCGCTGGTTAAAATCTCTGCTGTGCCCCTGTACACCCCAGCAGGGTTAAAGTGCAGCAGTGGGACCGCAGCAACCCATGCTGCTTTGCAGGTAGAGAGCTCTGCAGTTAATTTGCAGCACAACCCCTGGCCGTCACCCTGCCAGTGTTTGCACGAGGCCTCTCCATGGCTGTCCTGTCACTTGAGCAGCATGCAGTCAGTGCTGCCATTCCCAGCAGGTAGCATTGCCCAGCAGAATGGCAAACATTTTGCAGGTATCAGGTCCAGCAAGCTGGGACCTGGTTGCCTTCCTATAACATGCACGTCCCTGACACATGGTACCTCTGGGGTGGTGGAGGCCTGGTATATGGCTTTTGAATCAGGTCCTTAAGCAATAAAGCCAGCATGGGCAGGCCCCTGAGACATCCTGGCATACTTCTCTCGTGTTTTCATGGTCCACGTAGGTGTTCACTGTACACCTGCAGCTCCTGGAGCAGGCAGACTGCATTAGCCTCTCCACTTTCATTAAAAAAGAACAAATAAATGAAAGTTTCTAGATCTTGCAGACAAACAGCTGGCAAGAGCAAAACAAGTGCAACTGGAAGGCCCAGAAACTTGGCTGTTTTGATTTGTGAATCTCTGGGCTTGGGCGGTATTGTCTGTGTAGGAAAGAGTCAAGCAAGAAATACTAAACACACTAAATAAACCCAGTATATGTATTACTCTTAGTAGCAGCTAGTGACAAGCAGTAATAAATTACTGTTCAGAAGTGTGGCTGGGGCCAAATGAAAATATACTGTTAAGTGGTACATGAGCACTATCGTTATGAAAGTACACACCTCTGAGAGAATAAAAGTTGTACAAAGAGCACAGATCCGTACAGCTGAGGTGGACTTTGGGGATGATTAATGTATGTGAAAATGAAAAATTCGACAGAGCTCTGCGTATTTATCCAATGTTGGAGAGCAATTGTGTATTCTGGTGCAGGGCCTGAGAAGCTAAGGAACAGCACGCATGCTGTTTGTGAAGCAGGGTGTTTTGTGATATTGCAGCAGCTGCATGCGAGCGGGTGGCCATGTCAGCCTATGCACAAGAGGACAGGGACGCTACTGCTTTCAGACAAGCATTCAAAGGGACATTATCAGCGTAAATAGTGGCATTTGCTTTTTTAGCTTCTCCAGCAGTTTGTTGTCCCTTGGCGCATGAGACGAGGTTTCTGTTTGCACAGGGGCTTGCGTGGTGGGAGGGTGGTTTGGGTTTACCCTGTGTCCTCTCTTGGATTGAAGTCCGAGAAGGGGCGTTCTGGCTGTGTGCTAAAGGGGTGTCTGGATTTGGATCTGACAGATAATGTCCTGGTTTTGGGATAGCCACGCAGGGAAAACAAACAGTCTGCCTCCCCAAAGGTTTAGTTTCGCTTTACAGAGCTTAACTAACTGCTTTTTGTGATGTTTAGAGGATATTCAAATATCCTGTGCTCTGCTCATGTCCCATCATTAATTCAATAGGAACGAGGTCTCACTGGAGTTTTTTCCTGGTGTTTTAAACCACTGCAGAAGCTCGTCTTGAGCCAAGAATGCAGTAACATCATATTGGAAATCATGGGAAGAGGTAAATACTAGAATTACAAATACCAGATTAAGGTTATTTCTAAATCATACAGGGACCTACATCCAAGAAAGAAAAATCAGGCTTAATTAGCAAGGTACTCTGCTGTGTTAATAAAGAGAAGTAAAAAGAGGATGAAGCTGAATAGAGACATACAAAAGGAATAGCGTTCCTGGTTTTGCTGTTGTCAGGACAATACCCTAGATTCCCTTCTCTTGAGACTGTAGGGAGTAATAGCAGTGTTTTTTAGCTTGGCTCTGAGTCCCTGTTGTAAGTCTGTTCTCTGTTGTTTTTTTTTCCCATGTAGCACACCAAGAGGAGTGTAGAGAAAACAGGTTAATTTGGCTGTCTATTAATTTGTTAGGGTAGGAAGCCAACAAGCTAGGATTCTCAGCTAGTACTGCAGCTGCCTGGGGGCTAGCAGAGGGGTGGGCTGGGCCTGGCAGCGGACCAAGGAAGACCCAGCTGAAATGTAGGAAACCAAAGTGCAAGTCCCTGGTTGGTCTGTTTTGAGGTAACCCTGGCTTAAGAAATGAAGTGTCATCGGTGGTGAGTGTTACAGCAGTGGTCTGATCTGGATCTGCCCTACCCCAGTAAATGTATCTCATTGCCATGAGGCTGCTTTGGAAAAGCATGATATTGTGAGCATCTCTGCCTGTATAAAAACAATCTTCAACTTTGAAATTCTGCATCGTATCAAGTTTCTTTTCCTTAACCAGGCCCTGCTTTCATTTATATACCTCCCCACGCCCTATTCATATGGTGGTATTTAGCATGATGTAAGACAAATACACCTCTGTCCTACCCAAGCTCCTGTTTTCTTCACTGACTGTTATTTAAATGGGAAGCGAGGAAGTATAAGTGAGGAAGATGTTACACTCAGAAGGGGCGCTGCTGTCATCTGCGTTGTTCTCGTGTCTGGTATCTTCCTTCAGGATGCTGTTTGCCAGACACTAGGCCTCAATTTCTCCTGTCTTACAGAGACCACAGTCTTGCAAGCACTTGTATATAGCCCTACACTCAGTATTATGGGATTACTTACTGCAAAGTTGAGTACTAGTGAAGGTGCATGCTCAAGCAGGCTTCAAATGCCCTGTCTCAAATGTTACACAACAGTAGAGATGGGAGTGGAATTTAATACAGGCTATTTCTCAATGGATAGTGCTATATCCAGTCTTTTGGTTTATCTGCCTTTTGCTTTAAGGGTTCATGAGAACTGCAGGGTGAAGTCTTTTTGGTATATTCCAGGAGTAAAAGAGCTGCTAAGTATTGCTTTGTTGAATCTTGTTCGAAAGCTGCATCACACTGCCCATGCCACTTCCCACCAGTTACCAAATCTCTGGGGTAACTCCAGCAGCTGAGCTGATGAACAGGCTAGCTGGGAGTACTCCACAATAACTGAGAGACTCAAGGGCTCTGATGCATTTTGAGTTTCTTTTTCAACCCTTATCAGCTTGGAGCAGTGTTTGTTTTACTGTGTTTCTTGGAGGTCCCATTTAAATCATATACATGGGGCTGGCATACTGTCTGTTGGCTGTCCTTGTAAATGCGTGATCAGTCCCACGCAGCTGCAGAGATGATGACTAGCCTGTTAGCTAAGGTTCATGACACCAAAGAGCTTTGCGTGTACAATTTGACCTGGGGTTTGAAGGTTACGCCCCCTGTTCAAGCACGAACGTAAGTGGTTGGTTTTCCCAAATCTTTGATATCACTGTCTAATGCTTTTCCTGCCAAAGAAACAATTTCCTGGTAACAGAATAAATATTGCAGATTTCAACCTGAGTTATTCTTGTAATGCTCTGGATTATGAATGAGACCCAAAGGTGCATAAACCGAACAACAATTTATTTTCTGAATGTTCCCATTCCTTTCCTCACAGAGGCTTGTTCCTATCCAAGCGTAGGAAGAAGAATAATATAAAAAGGTAAGAAATAGTTTCTCCTGTTGGCAAAATGGTGCCTACTCTATTGTCTGAAACCACCCTGCAGTGAGACAATGAATCCCAGAGCATGAAACCCTGTATTGGTGGGTGAGGAAGCAGCCTGTGATATGTAAGCAAAGGGGCAAAGCGGTGTTTTAGAGAAGGGTCGTGTGCCCTCAGAGCAGCCTCGGCTGAGGAAGATGGAGGCAGCTGGTGGTGGTATGTTACTGACATACAGGGTGCACGTATGGGAGGAAGACGATGCTTGAAAGGCGTGACTGAACAGGTCTGTTTGTAATTGCAAATACAGGGCTTGCAGTAAAAAAAAAAATCTCATCCACTTTGAGTTTCTTTACATGCCTCCTTGAGCTATTCATGTGAAAGGAAGAATTCCCATTAAAAAGGGGGGAAAATGTTTGGGGGGTTGGGGATTTTTTGGTGTAGTTGCAGAGAAACGACATTATCCTGAAATAATACCAGGCTGGTTTACCTTTTCTCTAATTTGACTATTGAAATCACTGAACCAATCACTATAAAACCAGTGGAGCTGGTTTTATAGTCGTCTCCCTTTGCCCCCAGCTCTTTGGATACCTTCATAGGATAACTTTGTGTCCTTGGGTGAGAAGGCTGCTGCTGGGAGAGCAGCCTGGCAGGGATGCTGTCGAGCTGTGCAGGGAACGGGCTCCCACTAGAGCGCGCTAGGACAGTTAAAATGGGAATGGTTTTCTTCTGGGATCGGAGTGGAACCATCAAAATGCCTATGTAAGAAGCCGCACCTTTGCTTTTGAAACAGGGAATCTGGCTAGTTTCCGCATCTTTTGGCTACAGTTTCCCCAGATGAGGCTGAAGTGTGCTGCAAAGCCAGCTGTAGCTGCCTGAGTGTACTGAGGTTTGGGCTGAGTTGTGCTGGGAAAGACCTTTTGGAAGATCCCAGCCTGTACACAGAGGGCAGGGAGAAGCTTTGTTCTCAAGCCTTTTATTGTCTCATCTCACAGTGCCCTTGTTTTAGCTTACTGCTCTGTATGACAGAGGAAGTTGAAATCTGTGTTGTACTTCAACAAGGACAAGAGTCCATCTCAAGGTCCCATTCATGCACTCATATTGTGATTTGTGCATTTCAAAACTGCCCCTAACAAACTTGCCCATCATCACACAAGAATTTTCTGCCTCAGCCAGTACTTGAACCCAGGCTCCCAGACCCTAGCCCTTGTCTGCTACCCTCGTTTGCTTCATGTTTGCTTAATTAGCCAGCTGGAGCATAATTCCTTTCATGATCTACAGTCTAATACATAAAGATGACAGTGACATGAATCTTGGTTTAGGGTTCAATTTGCATGTTAATTCATTGTGGTTCCCCAGATGTTTGGAATTCGCTCCGACAGGATCTGGGAGATGATGAAGTGTTCCCTGGGTGGGGTGTTCTCGTGTATCCCAGTGAGAGCCTGGAGGGATAGGTGACATAGTTTTACTGTACACCAGGCATCGTCTGTTGTAGAGCGTGGGGGATTTACAGCAAAAAGCAATGCAGAGCATCGTTGAGGAGTTCTTCTTAGTACACAATGCAAATAGAGTCAAGGCTGATTGTAGAGAGTCAAGAAGCATCTGGAAATCAGTGAAGCTGGGCAAGAGAGCCTGCAACAGATTAAGAAGAAACGCTGGCATTTTGTATAGCAATCCAGCCATAGTCACCTTTGGTTCACGAAGTCCCTGAGACACTTGTCTAGGGAGGAGAGAGGCTCTGGAGACAGGAAAAAGTCATTTCCTTGGGTGGAAGACTAGCCCATGTTGGCTTTGAAGGGTTTAGGCACAAACCCCATCACTCAGTTCCATCAAACTTTCTGCTAATACCCAGGAGCTGGCTTACAGGGAAGGGCAAATGCTGTGAATCTGTATTCATTTCCAGCTCACTGGGAGACCCAGGAAATGCTGTCAGATTGCTAACAGCCTCATAGGAGACCTGACAGCAAATGCAGACAGAGCTGCCATTTTGCAGCATGCCTGAAAAAATGGCAACTTGCCAAAGACAGCACAAGGAGGCTCTCCTGGAAAGACAGTCATAGGTGTTTATTTATGTGTGTTACATTAGAGCTAACTGTGATCCAGACCCCCAAGAGCTAGGATATGAGATAAAAACGGGTCTTGCAGCAAGACATTGTGATCTGAATAGAAATCATGGCTAAACAGGAGGATGGAAGAAGACACAGAGTTGTATGAAGAGGCATGTCCCGCATCATACAGCAGTCAGTGCCACAGCCAACGAAGGCTTGGAGCAGTCTTTAACTGGCAGATGCTTTTATTCTAATAGAAGATGTTCTCAGTTGCAGCAAATAATCCATTTTCAGATTTTGCTGATTTTACACATGGTCTAATTTTAACAACCAAAAAAACAGAAGGAAAGAGAGAGTGAAACGTTTTTTCATTAATTGCTTACTCTTTTTTTTTTTCCTCCCAAGACACTGAACCAGGTCACTGTGTTTTGGCCTTAGAAATATGGGTAACATTTTAATGAAGAATTGTGGAGAAAAAAAAAGAAAATAAATGTTGCTTCTTTTCTGTGTTCAAAACTCTATGGCTTTGGATTCCCCAGGAGTTTCTTGTGCTTTCTGAAAGGCTGTTATCCTGTATGCTCGGCATTCATAATCAGTTGTGGCTCCTTCTTTCTGTTCTGACCTTCCTTGCTCAGAGTCTCCAGTCGCAACAGGACAAATTCTGGCTTTTCAGAATCATCTCACTGAAGGTTTATGGCTAGGAATGACCAGAAAAGGAAGGGTTTTTTTCCCCAGAAAACATCATTAAACCAAACCTTTTTATTTTCCACCTCAATCAAAGACAAGTTTTTCAGCTTTTCATTAATAAACAGGTATTTGAAATTGATCAGGAGGCCTTAAAATGAACTTTTCCAGGTTCTAGAATAAACAATGTGATTTTCCAGATAATATTTTTCAGAAAAATAGGACTTAGTCATGTAACTACTACTCAATTAACCAGGGTCCCCAGGAAAACTTTTGAGCAGGCTTTGCCCAGCTCCGGACTTGGGAAATGCAAGTTCTGCTTCCTGCATGATAATCCTGTGCAAATTAAGTGACAGGTGTTTGTGTTTCCCCGCATGCAAACAGAGGGCAACAACGTGCCCGCATTTGCAGTGCTGTTGAAATCTATTGATGAAAAACCTTGGGCAGGACTGAGTTACGGTATTCTTTGGGGAGAGACTGCCTTGTGTTCGTGTGGCAAATCCACCTGTAAGAGGCAGGGAGCCTTCAGGATGGGGATGACAAATACCACCCCTCATTAGGCAGAGCTGAGGCAGGTACTCATTACCCTGGAGCTGCAGTCGTGATGCTCATGGTTCCTGCCAGCGTGCAAGCTGTGTCCTGACTTGCTTGTTGATTCCTGCAGATCAGCAGCGAAGAAGGTGGCTGGGTCTGACCCCTCTGGGATGAGAGCAGGATTAGCATTGGCTTTGCAATATTGCAATAGTGCACCTTTCCTCCGCATTAGCTTTTGGTTGTCTCCAAACATTTCAGGTATTGAAACTGTGAGTCTGGCTCAGAGTGGCTCTTTTTCTGGAGTCACTAGAGCTATCAGTCACGCTTTAATTACGTGGAGAGTTGGAGGGGGGAAGCATTAGAATGTTCTTGTAAAGATTATTTGCTTTTCTAGCACATGATTTCTGTTGGGATTTTAACCCTCTGTGTATCCACAGCCTGTTGTAGATCGAATTTTGTGGGCATAGACACCCGAAATTCCAGTGGCAGGAGGAACAAGAGGCGGACAGAGTGGAAGGCAGGGCTTTCAGAAAACAGCCGTTATCATAAAGTTTTATTTTGACATGGATGAGATCACAGGAAGCGTACATGTCAGTCCTCAGTCACGCTTGGAGAGCAGCAGTAGTCCTTTGACAGAGTTCATGTTCGTCATCATATGGCTCCTGATGTACTCTGTCTCTGGGCGGGCTGGAGGTACCACTGGCTTTATGCATCAGCTGGTTGGGAGACGGAGTCCTCCGAGCACCCACCACTGTGCTGTAGGAGCAGGCGGTCAAATGACACCCAAGAGGCAGAGCTGTTTTCCTGGGCTAAATTAACAGATGCATGGGGGTGACAATTTTGGCCCCTTATGAGTTCAGTGGTAAAAACTGAGCCTGGGACTCAGGCCAAGGCAGAAGGGCCAGAGGGAACTTAATAGGACTTCTGCAAAACGCAACTACAGACTTCAACCATGTTCTTCAATTTACCTAACTAATGTTTTCTCCAGCCCCGGTTTTTAATTAATGATAATATCATTAATCATAGAATCATAGAATCATCCCTTTGTCTTATAAGACGTGGGTGACTAATAAGGACAGGGTAGCACTTCAGTTTATTTTGCTGTATTTTACTGACTAATTTAATGTAGTTGAAAAGAAGCAAACATGCTGGGGACAGAATTCCCAAAACATAAAATTTTGCTGACAATATGCAACCTTTAGCTATTTCTGGAGAGTTGGAGAGTAGGATTTATTTATTTATTTATTTATTTACACTGTTTTTCACATAAATAAACACCTTGTCAGAACCTGGAAAAAGGCTTGCCTGGGTCTGGTCACGTCCATTTAACTCATCTGGTGCCCAAGAAGCATACACCAGCATTATAACAAACACACGGGGGAAGAACAATTTCTCCAGGCAAAAGGCAGTTTAATCACAATGGGTCAGATAAAAATCCTTTAAATGGAACATGGGGAGTTCTTCATTTATAGATTAACTCCTGCAAGGGGCTGAAATCCCAGTGCTAGGCAGCACCAAATCCCACTGGTGCCATAACCCATAGCAAGGAGCACACTGAGACTAGGAGTTAAGACTACATGTGATTGAATCATATGAAATGTTTTTTACTCCTGGCTTAATGTTAGACACTCAGGTCTAATGTTATAGTTTGGGGAAAGGATGGTTAATTCTTCACATCCTGTCTTTTTGTTCAGTTTTGACATTTCTCTGCTGAAGTCCTCCTTTACTGATCCACTGTGCCTAATTTTACTGGATCATCAGCATCATCCCATCTGGAAAGAGGGCAGCTCTTTTCTTCAGAGACATTCTAGGCTACACAGATCCTCTTCTAAGCCTCTTGGGCATACGGAGGACCCTGCATGCTGAATTTCATGGGGGTCATTTTATTCCCAAAGAAGCAGGGATAAATGACGAGGCTGTGGGAAGCCCAGCATTTGAAGTCCGATCTCCAGCTCTGTTGCAGACCTCCAGTGTGACAACTGGAGCAGCTTCTACCCTCGCACAACAGAAATAAGCTGGGGCTATAATAGGGAGTAGATTTAGCCTTCCCAGTTTAATCCATAAAGGACTTTCCACATTATTAACAAAAGCATATGCCTTGGTTTCTGCAGCCACAGCTGACGTTGCTGATTATGCCAGGCTTGGCTTAACACAGGGCTGTGGCTGGTTCGTCCTGGCTGGTGCTGGTGGGAGGCTGTGCCCAGGTCTCCTGGTGTTCGCCCCGGCAACCCTCTCTGTGTTTAGGGGTGGCATGAGCAGGACTGGGTTAGGGTGGCCTCACTGGCACCAGGAGCATCAGCCACTGCTCTGCCTGCTGTCACGCTGCTCTGTGTGCATGTGCCTGGCTCTTGCTGGATTCACCCCATCAGTAGTAGCTATATATGCATTTCCCTCTGAAATCAGCCCATCTTGAAAGATGCTCAACAAAATATGCTCTACTGGTTTTCTTCCCCACAGGCCAATCTACCATTCTGAGTTGAGCAGAAAGGACCCTGCTTAACAAGGTGCCTCAAAGCTGCTGATCTGGGCTCATCTGAACCAGCCACCACTAGCCACCTTCCAGTCCTTTCCCATCTTCTGATTTCACCTTTTCACTGCCATCAGTATTTATATTCTCCTCTGTCCAAAGACTCGTTGTTGCTTGGTTTGCAGCTGCCTTTTGCTGATCACATGATTTCACTGCAGATCCTGCAATAATTAGTGGTTTGGATTTTTTTCTGAGGATGGTGAGACTGTTGGTGGTTTGTTTTTTGTTTTTCTGGTTTTTGTTTTTTCTCAGAAAATGAAGCTCTAGTTCAGTTACTACAGAAAACTGAAAGTTGCAACTGAAAGTTGCATGAAGGTTGAAAACTAGAAGGCAGACATTCAGAATATATGGAGTGTTTTTATAAACCCATTCATTTTCAAGCCAGTTTCACAGTTTCCAAGCCTAACTTGAAAGTTTTGAGTGTTTGGGGTAGGCAGTACTACACAAACAACATCCATTTCGAACACATGTGCAGCCACAAGCCTCTCATTGTTGGCACTGTGAAAATATTGCTATTTCTCCTACAAATAATATCATGTAATATTATTCATACTAGTTTGATGTCCCAGTTGGAGCTGTGTCATGCAATGCACCAGTTTTGGTTTTGTCTTGCTACTCATTTCTTTTACTTCCACATGGTAGCTGAAATGCTACAGCCCTCTGCACTTACATTTTCCCCTGATTTTCGTTTGTGCTCTGGTTAGCACTTACTCATCTTTGCCTTTCCCCCTTGTTCTCTTCTCTACAACATGATCAAAATTTATTTGCACAAGATTTTTATGAACTTCTGCACTCACTAATGATGGGCCAACTTGTCTTTTGAAATTTCCCCCATCAGTTTTCCACTTTGACATCTCCTGCAACCTTCCACTCCTTAGCATTAATTTCTATCACTTCCCCTGATTTTCCAGGAAGAAATTCTGATTAAGCAATAAATGCTGGGCCATCCATCATTTTATGCCAGTCACAAGTTACATGGTGCTTCTCAGCCTATAAAGCACAGATCGTTCTTAATCAACTGAAGTGAGCCATGGGTAAAAGAGCTAAAGACCTGATTTCCATTGCTGTCCCCTTGTGATCCTGTCTAACACTATGGAAGTGAGGCAGAGCCATTGTAAGTGCCATGTAACAGTGCAGCACAGCTGATTAAAAGCCTGCAAAGCTCAGGTGGTTTCACAAAAGTCCTGTCAGTCAGCTTTCATTTGATTTCAGGTCTTATTTTCATTTATTTACAGTATCGCCCATTATGTGTAGAGTGTTTGCTAAACACTGAAGAATAATGGTCCTGTCCCACACAGCTGACAGCAGAAGGGCTGACAAAGGGAAGGAATGCAGTAAAAGTGGTAATTTATGTATGAGCCATGCTTCCCAGCCAGCTGTGCTGATAAAAAATGGCCAGTTTTATGGGAAGGCTGGAAAACAACAACAATAAAATTACCTTTGTGAAAAAAAAAAACCACCAAAAGATTTGGACCAGCACTTTGATTAAAGATGACTTATCGCTGACAGCACAGGGAAGGGAATCCTGGAAAGGCATTTAGATTTATCAGATGCAGGCCTGTGTAGGGGAAGATGTTTCTGGCATAGACACCTGCACCTAAGACAATATGGAGACAGCAGCAGCAGATCTTGCCTATGGCACAGAAAAAGCTGATAAGGAAGCAGGAAAACAGAATATATTAAGTGTGAGAGATGAGAATGGATAAGGCAGGTGTGGAGTTATGAGCTGATGAGGGCAGTTGGTGAGGCAGGGGAGGCAGAGATTGGAGGTAGTTTTTCGGCAAATGGACAAGTAGTCCTGTATCTACCTAATGCAGAAAATTCTGCAGGAAGGTTTGTGTTTTCATCCACCAGCATGACTTGGGGTTTGACTTTGCTCCACTTAGAGGCAATGACAGACTCCTATTGATTCACGGGAGCCTTAGAAATCAAAGAAAACTTGCTGTGGCAACTGGCTAATTCAATAAAAGCATTGATTGCTCCGGCTGGACAATTACAGAGCATGAATGCAGTGTAGCTGATTTCTGTCTCTGAATTAATGTAACAAATGATCATTGATTCAAGTGAGAGGAAACTGTACGCCAAAGGAAAGGACCTTCCATATTAAAAAATCTCCCAGCCTGTGTGAGTTGGTCTTTAATGTGCCACAGATAGAGCTAGTTACCAGTCATTGGGAACGCTTTGCCTGCATTTCCCTATCTAACCTGTCACTCTGTTGTAGAGCACCCTTGGGTTCTGCATCAGCTGCCATGGAACAGTCTGGGGGTTGTCTGAAACACTGACCTTATCAGCCAGCATTCCTATGGAGAGTTTGAGAGTCACTCTTCTGGACTGAGACTCTTAAGTACCTGCAGAGCAAAAGGCAGCTTAGAGCCATGTTTGTCTACACTTGGCACAGCTGAGCTGTCTGTGCCTGATGTTTATTGTAAAACAAAACCAGTCTTCCTACTTTTTTTCCTTTAATTCTCCAGCAACTGAAAAAGGGTATCCCTCAGCCACAGCACAGCGGCACCAGTCTGTAGGTTGTTTCAGCCACTTCAAAAAATGGGAGAAGAAAAATCCTTTTATCTTCTCTGTCTTTCCTGCTTACACAGTCCCTGATTTCTCATGGACATAAAAACAAATACTGTGTCTGCAACCCCACTGCAGCTAATGGGAGCAGGCACCTGGACACATTTGTCCCAGGGCAAATCTGAAGGTGACTCATCTCTGCTCTTTGCGGTATGCATCTGTGTTGGTTAGCAGGACTTAGGAGTTGACTGGGTCCTCCTCACCTCACAGACCAGCCAAGGTAAAGGCAGACACACAAGGAAAGGGAAGACCCCAGAAAGGGGATGCAGGAGCCCATGGGGTTCAAAACAGGTAGTGGGAGCACCTCATATCATCACTTCAGATGAATGGCACTAGTTTTCCCCCGGGTTTGAGACAGCTGTCTCTTCCCCCACAGTGGGGAAGACGCTTTGAGCCCCACATCAAAGCCATAAAAAAGGAATTTCTCAAAGCACTCACGGTAGCTGAGAATGGGCCCTGATATTTTCAGGGCTGCTGGGTAGGTGCAAACTTAGGTTATAGCTTCATGCTTTGCTGCACTGACTCAGGACACAGCGTCTGATGCAGTATGATGACACTTCTTTTATAGGTAACTGGTTTGCCACTGTCTGTGAACCCATTTTGCCTGTTGAGATGAACTTTAATGGTCTTGAGGCATATGGCTAAAACTTGAACTAGCTGCACCTAACTAACTGCACCACAGAAGCCTTGGCAGATCAGACTGCAGGGGTCCCAGCTGCTGACAAGACCAGCCACCAAGGATGACTAGCCTTGCAGCAGGGAACACATCCTGGTGTCTCCAACTCCTAATTTGCAGGCTGGCTAGTGTATATGGGCTGCCAGTGGAGGTGGGTGCCATGGGTATGCTGCAGTGCTGTCACAGAGGCACAGTTGCTTCTGCTGTTCCCTGCTAGGGATGGTAACTTGGAGTGCAGGGGCAGGACAGGCAGTGACATTTTAACAGCTACTGTTGTTTGCGTCAGTGTGCGACTCAGAGCACTGACCTGCGGAATGTCTCATTTTCACATTGATCCATGGGCTTTGATGTAGAGCAGACTCACCTTGATAACGGATGGGACATCCCAGCGCACACTGACCTGCCAGAGATAACCATCGCCTATCACCTTTCAACAGTAGGCCACTGCTTCTGTGCTTGATGTCTTTTTTTTCTTTTTCTTTTCTGGTAGCCTGCACCTGCAATAGAGGTGTTCTGAGAGGCCCCAGAAGACACAATGCTCCTTCTGCTCTTCATCCCAGGAACAGGACTTAAGAGGTGTGATAAGAGTTGTGGAGCATTAACAGAGCAGGATGCTCAGTGCTAGAGGGGAGGAGGGATAGTTTGATCAGCCACCAGGAGATAAGCTGCTTTACAACATAGCCTGATAGAAAGTGGCTGTTAGAAAAATGTCTGTTAAAAGGTCAGGTGTGGTCTTGCATTCTGGACTGACACTTGCACAAGCTGGTAAATGATATATAATGAATACCTTATTAGGTTAATTTTGTCTATTTGGGGTCGCCATGAACAGCCCATTAGAAAATAACAGTTTTCTCAGAGGATGCCAAATTGCTGGTTGTTATTATTTCTGCAAATAATACTGAATCTGTAACTTGTTTGAGAGCAGCTTATTGCAATATTCGGTGGTCAAATTTGGAGTGTTAACTGGATAGATAGCTACTTAGTGTGCTTCTTTTCACTGATCATGGGAGCATAATTCTTAGAATAAAATTTCTCATGTGCAATGGGCAGAGGGACAACCACAATTTCAGTTTCGCTACCCCAAACCATGCAAAAATTGTGACATCTTTGCATTATGTGGTCTTTCTGATGTCCATGTCTTTTTAGAGTTTATGTTTTCCAGCATTTCTTGCAATTGTGAGGGCTGAAAATGGATCTTTTGCTTTAAGGAAAGACAGTACTCTCACATATACCCCAGATTCCGGGACCACGAACATTAGGGAAAAATGAAATACCTGAGAGCACCAAACTGCAAATGTTCTTTCAGAATAAAACACAGGATTTTCTCCCAGTAAACTCTCAGTGCTCCTGGTGGAAGTGTAGAGTGCTTGCTGAAAAGCTCTGTGGAAAGCGCCAGACTTATTTAAAAATTCAGATACACATTTACAGATTTAGAACTTTTTCCCCAGTAGTAACATAGCTCCACTCTTGTAACTGCTGGTAGCTGTCACACAAGCTTTTTGTTTCTTAGCAAAAAGTACCAGAGGCAACAGTGGTATGTTCAAGAGAGCTTTGATGCAGAATGTTCAAAAGCATGATTTCTATTCCCTCTCCAAAGCCTGCCCCGAGGAAACCTTCCCTGACCTCTTCCAGGTATGAAGCAGTCCTGCATGGGCTTTGGTGCTCTTCTTCATAAGATTCTTCCATGTCCTCCCCACATGCATCTTGCCAAACAGACAGCTGAAATGTTACCAGCAACACTTTGTTCTGTGGATGGGTTTTGATTATTAATAAGATGGTCAGGAAGAATGGGACTATTTCATGTCTTGTCAAAGCAGCACAAGTAGGATGCTGCTTTTATGAGACTTGTCACTGCTCCTCCCTCCTCTAGATCACCTCTTTCATGTGCCTGAACAGGACTGAGGTGATAGTCTGCTTCATGAAGAGCTGTAACAGCATGGGAAACAACTCAGGAAGTAGTTTACAAACAGCAAAGAGAACACTCAGAGACAGAATGAAAAAGACCAAAAAAAAGAGCTGATTGCAGTTTTAAGTTGAATTTCCACTACCTTCCAAGCAGGCATTCCAGTATGAGTACATTAAATTCACGTATTACTCAACAGCCAGGGCTATTTAGCAATAAAGACCTCTGGCACTGAAAGAGACTCAAACCAAATCTTTCCAGCCAGCAATAAAACACAAGGAGTGTCACGCTGAAGATCACTGGGTTGCATAGCTTGTTAAGGCAAGAGGCTGGAGGCTGATTTGTGCAATCGCTGCAAGTGATGTTGTCCTGTGACACACCCACTGTCATAGATAACTGCCTTGGAGATTAAAAAAGAAAAAATTAAGTGTAGTCCTACAAATGCAGTTCTGTAGCCACAGTAAATTAAATTGTGCACACACATGCACACACACACAGAGAACATGAGGGCTTTTTGAAACTTGATCCAGGCTGCATTTGGAATTGGTTTTATAGCTGTTGATTGTTGTCTGTGGAGAAAAAAACCCCTGCAAGTGACGCTTGTTGTGCGTCCCAGAAAATGAGAATAAAAAGGCTCAAAGCCAAAGCGGGCAATAGAGTCTTGTCTGGAAGTCCCCAACTTCCAGTCCAGGGCAAAGGAAGAAGGCACTGCAGGGTTTTCACATTTTCTCATGTAAAAAGGTGAAGATGCCTGACTCCACAGCTTTCCTGAGATTTGAATAATGAGATAGTTCTAACTAATGTTTATATTAAGGTTTCACTTCTGTGTTGCTTTACATTTCGTCCACAGCATGCAAAGTGCCTTCCTGCCATCAAGGAGAGGCCTCTGGCTCCACAGTCTGGAGCCCCAGTCCTGCAAGGATTCCATCACAGGCTTTTCTTCCCCTATGTGGGTAGCTGTTCCACATTAAAGTCATCTGTGGAGTTAAGCATGTGTATAAATGATTGTAGAAGTGGGGCTTTGGGATATTTAAGGACTATGAATTTTAAGATGGTTTCTTCTGGTGATTTTGCAGGCAGATGTGCCTGCCCTTCCCGTACTCCAGCTGTGGAAATGTGTCCATAGTTAGCTGATACACCATGCCTCTCACCATGGCTGGATTGGCATTGTTCCTGCTCAGCTTAAAGTAGAAGGAGAGGTCACATCTGTGTTACTGATCATGGCTGAGCTATCCACACTGTGGTGGGAGTCCCAGCTTGGGTCTCTCCTCAGCAGCAGGGATGAGGGTGATAGGAGAGTGACTCAGTGCACCTAAGTTGGCTGCATGCACGGAAATGGTTTATGAAGCCCTCTGCCATGAGAAAGCACCTGAATGTAGTGTTACCAATGTACCTTACTACCAAGTGAAGGAAGAGGCCCCCAAATTACCTAATTTTCAGGGGACTGAACATACTTAACTCTAAGCATTGCAGCCATAGCTACGTGTGCCTCTAAAAATCAAGGGAATTATAAGGACTCTTCAATATTCAAGGAAAGGTGCTGCTGAAACTACCTATGCTCTCACCCCAGAGTGTGTGTGTGTGAGGAATTCTTCCACCTTCTCACATGCGTGGGAGTTTTTTGTCAAAATCTATCTTCCTTCCCAAAAACATTGTTTAGCCAATGTTTGATAAGGATTTTTTTAAATTAAGATTTTCATCAACTTTCCATGAAATTTAAGATACTTCACTGTCAAAAACCATCCATTTGGACCACTTGTAAGAAACTGCATCAAAGTGGCATTAACATATAGGACTGAGAGAGTCTCTGTAAATACCAGTGGTGTGGGAATGCAGTGTTTTACACTAATGGAGCCCCAAGGCTTTTGCCTGTCTCAAAATGATGAGTTCTTGGGCAACCTTAGTGCCCAAAGCAATGTGAAAATAGTCATGCAGCTCAGAATTGCTTGCAATATTTTATTCCATTGCTAGCCTAGCCTTTTTCCAAATTAATCTGTGCCTAACTCGTTTCATGTAAATGCAGGAGACAAAATGTTGGTTCTACAATAACTGGAGTGGTCATGCAAGCCAGTGTCTAGATATCACAGATTACTCAATATTGCTGTTCTTGTGCTGAGAGGAGAAATTTTTCCTGTGGGAGATGGTTGATTTGTTGGTTGATGATCTCTGCTATTACATGTTATGTTATTTGTGCACTCTAGGTTTCTTTGTACAAGTTAAACAGCCTGCACTGGTGAGAAGGTTAATGCCTTGCTATGTCATCTGACTGACACTGGGTATTATCTCCACATTTATCCTCTGGTTAACTTCTTCTAGGAAGAAGTTATATCCCAGATAAACATCACAATCCCATTTGTCCTCAGAAGTCCTTACTGCTGTCTTTGAATTACCAGAATGGCACAAACTGAGGCTTGCTCACCCATTTCTAGTGAGATACTTGTATATATGTATGTTTATTATATTCTGTCTTGAAACTAGTTTTGGAAAAGAAGGCATCAGCTAGCTCCTTTCAAGGGGTAATGTAGTGTCTACAGAGAGCGCACTCTTTCATGGTATTTTTTCCTCGAGCAGATATCTGGTGTTACTTCTGTTTTCTTGGAGGCAATGAATGTTGCTTCCAGTGCATCATCAAATGTCTTGTTATTAAGTAATTAGAGAATGGTTTTTATAAGCATTTTGACTGTAAAGAGCCCCAATCATTATTATTACTACTACCTTCTGGCAATGGAGAGGAAGACACTGATGAATCCTCCTTTGATGTCTGTTGAAACAAGCTAAAGAAAAAGGGCAGACCTTTGGACTCTAAATAATGATACTATCCATAAATAATAAAGCTCTTCAGGGCCCTTTGTAGACAGACTGTAACTTCCTGCTGAGAGGTATTCATCTTTGTGCACAGGCACAGTGTCTGTCCTGTGCTTCTCTCTTACCACTGGTCTAGCTGCATTTCATAGCTATACATTTCTTACAGAACATATTTCTTATTGTGGTAGTTGTAATGGCATCCAAAAGGACACACATCTATGGTTTGGGTTTTTTTCTGATAATTGAAAAGTATTTCCAGACAGAAATTTTGTTTGGGCAAGAAAAAAAACCAAGAAGCAACAAACAAGGTCATTTGAGATTTCCAGACATCCAGACTGGAGATGACTAGAATTCTGGCCAGTTCTGCAACTTGGCAGCTGCAAAACCCAGCAAGTCATTTGGGATTTCTTGGACTTTGGACCCCAGAATACAGTCACCGAACAACCTTGCTAACAGTCACGGGGATCTGCCAGACATCCAGAGGTCCTGGACTAATGGCTCTAGACAACTTGCTTTTCAGCTTTTCAGTGTGCATATAGTAGGATCAGTACAACCAGGACCTGTCTGACCTGCTGAGGAGGTCCTGCATGGTGGATTGCTATATGACCACCAAGCATGGCTTGCTTTGGGTGTGATTGACTATCTGTGGCTGTCCGGAAGGTGCTGGACTTCCTGTGCCCTTAGTGCAAGTCTGTCCAACAGTACTTAACTTCTCCTTTTTCTCTGTTCCTTACCTGAGAAAGCTTCCATGTGATGGCAAAGTCACAATATCAACCCTAGACTTTGTCTTGCTGTCATTTCTGTTTGAAAAATAAAACTGCAGCATGCTGTTAGATAAGTCCAGCAGTGACAACTCTCTGAAGTATAAATCCAGAGTGGGGTTTTGCCCATTTGGTCATCCAGGGATGGGCGCATCATAGCTAAAGAGCTCTGTGCGTATCAAGGGCAACTCCCAAGATAAGGGCACAGCATGCAACCATTTGTGAGGGCGTACTGGTGGCAGGCAGCTGGGTAATTGTAAACTCTAGGTCTGCAGTTGAGGCCCAGGTACATGGCAGCACATCTTACAGCAACTCCCAGGGAGCCACATGTTCCCCAGCACATGTACCACACCTGCTCCCCAGCTCTCCAAGGTACACGCAGTGTGCCTCATGCTCAGGCACATACAGATTTTGAAATATGGGCCATAAACCCAGAGCATGCCTTATAATAAGCCCTTCTCATGTGCACTGCGCTGCCTTCAGCTCAGTGAATCAGATTGAAGCCTTCATGAAGGACCAGGCTGTTTTCTTTCAGGAAGGGTGCTGGTGTGCTAGTCATTAGGGAAAGGAGGGGTGAGCACTCTCTCCCAGGGAGCCTCAGGTTGAGCCACCCTCCCTTGCCCGTTCAGTGAAGATTGCCTATCTCCATTGTATGAGTCAGAGAATCAAACCCTCGTTTGAGACATCTCTCTTTTATCAATGACCTGAAGAGGGAAAAGGGTTCTTTAACCTTTCCTTTGCTATAAATTATGGAGCTTTCAAAAACAGTCTGTAGGTGAGCAAGCCCTTCTCTGCTTCTGTCTGTGCTCCTCCATCACTGCAGTGCTTGTATGAGATTATTACAACACATATTTTTCTTCTACAGCAAGCAAGTTCCCAGCTATAGGAGGCTGACAGGCCTTGTGTAAGTTGTCATTACTCATCAGCACTCCCTATACTCGTTTAGATCTCAGGGTGTGTTTTTAATTAGCTGATTTTGTAATAATACCCAGGTGGCTTGGTGATGGATAGACACCCTAGAAACCCATTAAATAGGAGTGTAGTGACTCTATGTCCTTAGAGTACTCTCTCTGATTGTTATTTGCTTCTAGAAATTCAGTCTATGAGGTTGTTTATTATTTCCCCATAGCTTTGAAAACTGTTGGTTGATTTCAACCAGGTTATGCTGATAGATAAATCCTACAGAAGTGATCAGACCTGTAGATATTTCATAGAAATGTGCAACCAGGTAGAGAAAGAATAGGTTAAGTCCCTGGACTGAGAATCCTGTGCTTGTTTAAGCAACAGAAAATCCATGTGGGAAGGAGCATGCATGAAAGCCTCAGCTATGGGGGGGAAAAAAACATTGCTTGCAACTCAGTTACTAAATCTGAGCAAACTGGACTATAAGTAGGTGTTTTATTATCCTATAATAACCTTAGTTTATGTTTTTTCTGTTGCTACTTTTAAGTTTGCTTATCTCAGCAGCTTAGTGATGTCTTCCATTTTGCTAGGCTTCTGTGGTCTTCAGCATGTGTCAACCAAGTCTCGTGGGCTTTTGCTGAAGCTGCCTGGGGCTTTGAAGTGGTCTGCCATCAAGGTATGTGCTTGGCCAAGGACTTCTTAGTATTTGCTATCAGATACAGTCAGCCTTGTATATCCAAAGACTTTATATCGTTTGGAGCTAAACAAAGCTTTTCTTAGGTTGTCTTTATAACACTGAGCAGGTTTTTGGTCTAGTTGGTTGTCTTTTGAATATGTCAATAAAATCAAGTGGTACCCTCTGTACAAGTTGAGCTTTTGCTTTACCTTTTGGTGGGATTTCATCGGACTTATTTTTCAGTCCTTAGATCTGAAATAACAAGCTCTTTTCTAACCTTATGCAATCAAGACCATCAAATACCTTCCTAAGAATGTCTGGCCCTGTGTTCTGCAAGTTAGATAGCTGTTTGGTTATCTGCACTCATCTATACTCAACCTAGACATGTATTTGGGTCTTTTAGCCCACTATTTCAGGCTCTGTGGAAGGATGTCTGTCCCTACATAAGCTTGCTGGTCCCATTTTTATATGGGAGAAGCAAGATGAGCTTTCTGTTTCAGTACTGGTGATCACTGCTCTGTTGATACTGGCTTCATGTTCTGTGTTGCAGTATTTATCAGTATATACGCTATTGGTGTTCTTTCTACTTTTTCAAGTCAACCAGCTGTGAAGCCAATCTTGCTTTTATTATAGAACAAAGAAAAAACCTTGTTTCTAAATCCACATGATTGAGGGTTTATCTTCCCATCATGTGCAGATGACTATAGTTAATTTTAACTTAGTACAATTTTAATCTTTCAGAAAATGTGTGTTTCCATCGCATACAGAACAACACACTAATGATACAGCTGTTGTCATAAGTGCATCTTGCTTCTGCTGTTTCCTTATCCTTGCAGTCTGTCTTTAGGCCCCTTAATTTGGAAGCTGGTTTGTTGGAGTCTTTTGGCAGCTTTGCTGACACTTTCATTTGGAAAGCACGGTTGTCCCCAGCCTTGGAAAGACCCGTTGTTCTTTGCAAAGTCAAATCCATTTTTCACAGTGACCTTGCTTTGACCTTGTTATCAGACTTGCCATAAATAGCGTGATCTCTAATTAGTCCATCTGTCAGCTGTCCAGGTTCATGTGACAGGACATGAGCGTTGCCATGCAGATTGAAAACGAGCTGAATGCACAAAGAATGACAAATGAGAAATGTCAGAGGATTTGGATGCTGGTAGCTATCTAATGTCTTGTTGCAAGCCTTGGCATTAGATCTGGTCTTAACATTGTTAATAATCTGGAGGAAGGGTTAAAGGACATACTAATGAAACTTGCAATGATATAATCTGCTTGCTCTTACAAAGCAAGGCTCTTGAGCAAAGTTTGCATTGAAACTGGCATGCCAGTTGTTGCATCGGGTAATGCCCACTTGCAAGCCTTGGAATTCAGTGTGTTTGTGTAGATTGAAAGTTAGACCCTGGTCCCAAGAATAAGGATTTTGAGAAAGGGTGTTAATTAAGGAGGCACTACGCATAACTGAGCACAATGGATCCCAAGTTAATTGGGCTTGAATACATACTCTGAAGAGCTATACATTGCTGGGCTTATTTGAGCAAGAGGGTGGAATAGAAGGGGTGTGTGGCTCTGCTGGTGAACTTCTACTGTACCAGGCAGAGACTAAACTGGGGTTATTGGTGGCAGCCAGGATCTATCAGTAGTAGCTGCCTTTCATGGTCCATTACTTGTGCCCACAACATTTTTCTGACTAACTTTTAATCCTGATTCAGTGTTGTGTGTGAATGGTATCACAGGAGTTTGTAACTGGTGGAGAAGGAGCAGCATGAAGCGTGCAAGCAGCCTGTGGCAAGGTAGGTGTGCATGTGGGAGCCTCACAAATAAAGCCCTCAGCTGCTGGGTGTGGTGAGAAAGGATTCATGGACCTGTGGGTTTGCTAAGACCAGATGTAGATGAAGGTGACCTTAGGAGCAAATGAGTAGGGTAAAGGTCTGGCTGGTAACACTGCACTTCTGAACAGAAGCACCGTGGCTTTAAAGCCAAAAGTTGCATTTCCCTACCCTTCCCTAGATCTATTCCTGCAGAATGTTGTTGGGATTAGAAGAAAAAAAAACACCGACGAGTTCTTCTTAAAATCCCGTCCCAAATGTTTTCAGCCTGTGGTGCCTCTAATTCACTTGCAGGAAGCTCAGACATTTTGATTTTGGTGCTTAACTGCTCTGATATCAGAGTATCCCAAAACTTTTACTTGGTTTGGGGGCTTGTTCCTGGAAACGAGGCTGCTCTGTCGAAATAAGCAGTTAATATCCAAGGGCGTTGAGCCCAAAATCTTGAACTCTTTGAAGTGGGTCCTGTGTGACAACATCCTTGTATTTCTAAGCTAAGTGATGACTATGGACCACTGGAGGGAAAACTGCTTCCAGGAGGGGCTATTTTGCAAATGAATTTTAATGGGGCGGGGGAGGAATCGCCAACAAATTGTGGAAATGCCTTTGCTGGTGGCAGATGGTACTGTGGTGATGCCACATCACCTGCAGTTCCCATAGTGGCTAAAAATATTGCTGCCTATTTTAGGTTTTCTGAGGGCTCTGATTTTTTTAAAAAAGGCTGAGTGATCATCTCTATAAAAACCATGCCTTGTTCAGGTGCCTGAAATTAGGAACCCAGGAAACATGGAGGAATTTACATTTCTAGGCTCCTGCCATGCCTTTGGAAGGAATTTGGAGTGACCCAGAGAGTATGTGCAGTCTCGCACTGG
>VYZW01012298.1:0-11384 GCA_013401315.1 Balaeniceps rex
TCAGCTTCAGACAGCCTCTGATCATAGGTAATAGAAGCGCTGAGCATCTCCATGACTGGATCTGTGCTTCCGACAAACCTTCCTCCCAACATTTTATCCCCCTGCAAGTAATGAAGTTAAGAGGCATGTTCAAAAGACTTACTGATATATCCCCTAAAAATCAGTTCATGTCCGTCCCACTCCTTATCCAAGTAAAACTGAGGATATACTCAGGAATGTTTTTTCAGTGCTGTACCATTTAGCAGAAAAGCCCCGGACTTTAACAGCTTTGGCAAGTAGTTGAAGAGGTGGAGAACATGTCACTGTCACTAGAATTTAGCCCTGGAGATGTCAGGTCTGGCTCAGGAATCCTCCAAGACACTTTACCTCTGCAGGACTCTGGAGGGATTATGTCCTGTCTTTGAAAATGAGTATCAGGGCATATGGTGCAAGACCAGCATAGATCTCTCTCTTAAGGCAGCTGCTGATCACTGACCCTTTGATAGTCTCTCGGCAGGGAGAAAAGTAAGGGAGTCAGGGATATAGTGAAAGCTAGTATCTACTGTTACTTGAAATAATAATTTTAAAACCCCCTCTTTTAGGGACACTATAAGAAAATATTCGGTTGACAAAGAGCTGTGGGCCAGCAGAAGCTAAAACAGCCCTGTAACTATGAAGCATTTGAAGTTACCGTTTGAAGCATCTCCGGAGTCCGTGATGTTCTTGCAAGCTTTGGCATAAGATTAGCATAAAACTGGTTAAGGTGCAGACTCCAGAAAGGGAGATCTGGGTACCTTTCAGTATTACGAATGTTCGGGTAAAATGGAAAGGAAAGAAAAAAACCCACGGCCCCATACCACCCCCCAGAAGCTCTCTGCAGAAGCGCGGCGCCGGGCTGCCGGGCCGCCCCGAGCTACCATGGACAGCGGGCGGCTGCCGCGGCCGGTCCCGCGGCCGGTGCCCGCCGTCCGGCCGGGCTGGTCCCGGTGACCCGAGCGACCCTTTCCCCAGCGACTGTCTGAACCAGCGTGCCTGAGAGGAGAGCAGGAGATAGCCTGCGGAGGTCAGGGTGCAGGCACGGGGTGCTGGAGACCTTTTTTTGAAGCAGGGTTATCAGCAGGAGCTGCGGGGCCGGGGGGGAATCGGAGTTGGAAAAGCAAAGTTTTGCAGCTCCTCGCTGGGAAACCAGTCCCCTGGGGTGAATGGCAGAGGGGATGGGGTGTGAAAGGCCAGGGCTGGGAGCCAAGCGCTTGGATGGGGAAGAGGTATCTAAGTATATCTTAAGATGATCTTAGAGGTCTTTTCCAACCTTAATGATTCTATTCTGTTCTATTCTATTCTATATTCACTACCGCGGGTTTTCATCACAATCAGAGGTGGGTTGTCAGAAATATTGCAGCAAATATGTTTGCTGTCCCCTTCTCCATTTAAAACCCGGGAAAACAAATCAAGCAGAGAGAAGCACCCGAGCGAGCGTGGCGGGCTGCAGTGCTGGGGCTATCCCGCAGCTGAGCTCGCGTCTGCCAGAGCCCCCCGAGACCACTTGGCTGGAGAAGCAAAGTTCGCTCTCACCTCGGCTGCCATTTCGGACGACGTTTTGCTCGTTTGTGCGGCGATCCCGGCAACTGGTGCAACCTGCGGAACGGCGAGGTGAGGTGAGGTGAGGTGAGGTGAGGTGAGGTGAGGTGAGGTGAGGTGAGGCTCCGGTCCCGGTCCCGGTCCCGGTCCCGCTGCCCGNCCCCCCCCCTTCAGCCCCCTTCGCACCCCTCTTCTGCCTCCGGCCCCTGCTCGACCAGCCCATGATTGGCAAGTCAGGGAGAGAAGTTTCTCTGGAGGCAGGGTTGCTGCAAGGAGGAGGGTTGGGAGAGATGCTCTCACGTTGCTTGTTAGTGAGGTTATTGGTGTAGCTTTAGGCAGTGCTCCTGCAGTGCCAGTGGGTCTTGTGTGTGGACATGTCAGCTCCTTTTCTAGGAATATCCTTGTACTGAAGGAGTCACATCACTCTGTGTCATACCCCTCTAATGAGTAGTCTTTGATATGAATGTGATTGATACAATGGCTGGATCATCGTTGCTCTGTCCCCGTTGCCACCCCAGCAAACACACAAGAATAAAATAGATGGGAGCTAGTTGCTCTTTCCCATTTCTGTGTGGATGAGATTTTTCACCCCACTTGTAAGGATGCCGCAGCTCCAGCTTTGGGGCTTCCCTGCTGTCCACCAGTTGCATGGGGTCACTCTTGCCAAGAGGCTCCTGTGAGCCTCAGAATGTGGCTGTGAGGTGTGAGGTTGTGCTCTGCAGCCTTGGCAAATAGCCCTTATCTTTAACTCACCAAACCCTAAATATCATGGAAGTAAAGAACCAATTTAAAATACAAGCGAGCTTTGGGAGCAGCAACTCGCAAAGCTACAGCCCAGCACCAATTTCTCATTAACTCCTCACACAGAGAGCACTCTTCTGCAGCCACTCACAGAAAACAGAATGCTTGCTGGTTCACACTGTGTGTGCTACTACAGTATAATACTTTTCCATCTGCACAGTCCAAACCTCTCACAGAGCTCAGTAAACATATTCCAACTTTCTTGTTCACATTTTGTTCGTTATTTTCTTCCCTTTAACTGACTCTCTTGTCCTTTTCTACTGTTCTCTCAGGTCTGCAACTTATCTCCTTTTCCTTTTTACACTAGGACATTTATACTCGGAAACAGTGCCTAATCATTTTGTGATCATGTTCCTTCCTACTCTGAAATCCCTCATTTTTACCACTTTTCTTGCCTTGTTCACCCTTTAGGAGTGTCCTTGTCCTTACTCTGGGCTTTGACAGGAGATTGCTGATGTTTTGGGAGAATAGTAAGCACTGAATTTATAACCAGAGTGAATCTATATCAATAAGATCTTATTAATCTGTGTCTGATATTACATGTGGCAAGGACACGTGCTTTCACATGGGATCTGGCAGCAGTATCACTGTGTGTTTGGCAAATGTCATAGGGATTCATTTGCTTGTAGTATGCTTCTTAACTCCTGTCCCAGTTTGTATGTAGATTATTAATTCTCTCTTTTCCCATTTTTAGATGAAACACGCAATAACTATCCATTCTGTATAATAAGCAGTGTAGACTATAGAGTAATATTTTTATAATAAAAATGGAAGTGAAACTCTAAATCCAAGCAGAAGCCATTAACATAAAAATGAACATTGAAGAAATAGGATTTCTTAAAGACACTTGGAGCTGGAGGTTTGAACTTTTTTGAGGGGAAAACAGTGAAATAGCATTGCAAAATAGGTTTTCTAACGCACACTGAAATATATTCTCATTACTATCTTCTCTATTTGTTCTGGTTTGGATGGCTCTCCACCTCCTGTCAAAAAAAAATCTTACTATTTCACTATTTTCTTAGTGAAATAGAAAGATTAACCCCCAAAGTCCCCACCCCACTGTTAAATACCAAGGAAGGTCTGAGGGAAAGGTCTTCCACTTATTTTCCCTTCTGGCACAGCGAATGGCACATCGTTCATACATTAATATTCCCAGCTACACCCTTTTCCAAGCTGACATACAATGAGGTAGTACTAGAGACTAAATCACCCATTTTGCAGCATGGGGAAGGTTAATTAAATATATTTTACTGTCCTCAAAGATTTGAACTTTATTTGTGCTTGCTTTTGTAATCAGTCACAGCCTTACTATTTCTTTTAGAGTGCATTTTTTGTTGGAAGAGTGCAATACTTGGGGAGTGCAGCTCTGAAGGAGTGCTTTAGTGGTTTCTAGAAATACACTTTTCATAATAGGACTTATTTTCATAAACTGTGTCCAGTGAAGAAAAAGGATGGCATAAACTGCTACAGTGCACCTTCTTTAAAAACATTATTTTTTAACTGTCATTTTGGTTTAGAAAAAGAAAAAAGCTCTATGGGCTGAAAGTGCTAGTCAAACGCACTGTCAGCTAGACTGATGTGAAGCGGTGCTGACATTTTTTGTTAAAAAAAAAAAAACAACTTTGTTTAATGAATATTGAATGTAAAAGAAAAAAAGACACTATAGGGTGATCAGCGAAATGCTGAATACAGTAAACATCTTTCATGACAAAGAATACAAATACCCTGCAGATCTGCTTTCAATAGCAATTACTAGGCCCCCTGCTTTCAATAGTTAATACCGAGGCCCCTCTCTCACCAAGCCTTAGTGGTAACAATCACAAGCCAATGCTTAAAATGTTGACATGCTAAGCACATTTAGAAAAACCTATGTCTGCATTCCCTATGGATGGTGTAGCATAACTGTCTAACACCTAAAGTGCAGCAATTAAAAACAAAGTGGACTGAGCTAATCATCTCATCTCCTGAAAAATTGTGTGTAAGGGTAATGAGTTCTCTCTTAGATACTCCCCTTCTCCCTTGCATGATGTCAGTGGACCTGTAGCTGGTCCATATATGTATTTACACCCTAACAGGCTATATGTTTCCATTGGAAAATATTTAGGAAGACTATCTCTATTAGAAAAAAAATGAAAGCTGTTGAGAGAGGCATTTGTATTATGCTCATTCATCCCAGCTGCTGGGATCAGGCATCATCATCATGGATTTTAAAAAAGCGTATCAGCAAAGGTCTGGAATGAAACATTTGGAGAAACAGTGAAAATAAAGATGATAAATTGGTGCTGGGGGAGAGATATAAAGAGGAGATGCAAAGGAGAAATAAAATTAATATGCTGAAGATTCGGAACCCATATCTAAACAGAGTGATGAGAGGCAGGCAAGGGTCAAATCAGTAGATTTCTGGAACAAAACTCTGAAATTTGATAGTCTGGAAATACCACATTCTCAAATGAAAGCTGACATCCTCCCTCTTCTTCCCTTTAGCCTGACTGGGAGCTGATGTACAGGCAGTTTCATGTGCACAGTTTGAAACATGGCAGAGAAGTTACAGAGCATTTGCTGTGCCAGTTTTGGCCAACTTACAAGGTCAGTTAATCCTGACATGAAAAAAGACAGCATCCGTTACATCCTATCCACTGAGTCAGACCAATGGCTTTCGGTCTGTGCTTTGAAGACCTTTCTCATGGCACTTTTTCCATAGGACTCCATGACAAATGATTTTGGAGCATAAATTAATTTCTATCTGTACTACAATCTGTGTGTGATGGAGTCCACGTGTCCACTGAAACTTTTTTAGGGGTCTTCAACTAAAAAGGGCTGAAAAAGCTTTGCAATAGGCTTTTAAACTTTGCCCAGCACTTAGGTATCTGATGACGATGGTTCCTGGAGAGCCGGGAGCTGTTTGTTGCCCACTGTCCTGGCACTGAAGACTGTTCTTGAAGCGCTAAAGTTTGCTCATGTTATTCAGAATTGGCTTAGGATTTGCAACACCGCAAGGAGAAGCAAAGTCCCAAAAGTGGGAGTGGGCTTTCTTCTGGCTTGATTCGGGAGAGAAAAGTGGCTGATGGATTTTATGCTAGTATTGCAAGATGGAGGTTGCAAGCACAAGCCTAACCCATTCGGTTCCCTAGGTTGCTCTTACAGCCCTGCTGCAAACAAGCAAGTGTATGTGTATAGAATCATAGAATCATTAATGTTGGAAAAGACCTCTAAGATCATCTAGTCCAACCGTCAACCCAACACCACCATGCCTACTATACCCTGTCCCAAAGTGCCACGTCTACATGTTTTTTGAACACCTCCAGGGTTGGTGACTCAACCACTTCCCTGGGCAGCCTGTTCCAATGTTTGACCACTCTTTCAGTAAAGAAATTTTTCCTAATATCTAATCTGAACCTCCCCTGATGCAACTTGAGGCCATTTCCTCTTGTCCTGTCGCTTGTTACCTGGGAGAAGAGACCAACACCCACCTTGCTACAGCCTCCTCTCACGTAGTGAGCGATAAGGTCTCCCCTCAGCCTCCTCTTCTCCAGGCTAAACAACCCCAGTTCCCTCAGCTGCTCCTCATAAGACTTGTTCTCTAGACCCTTCGCCATCTTCATTGCCCTTCTCTGGACATGCTCCAGTGACTCAATGTCCTTCTTGTACTGAGAGGCCCAAAAGTGAACACAGTATTCGAGGTGCGGCCTCACCAGTGCCGAGTACAGGGGGACAATCACTTCCCTACTCTGCTGGCCACACTATTGCTGATACCTGCTAGGATACTGTTGGCCTTCTTGGCCACCTGGGCACACTGCTGGCTCATGTTCAGCTGGCTGTCAACCAGCACCCCCAGGTCCTTTTCTGCCAGGCAGCTTTCCAGCCACTCTTCCCCAAGCCTGTAGTGTGGCATGGGGTTGTTGTGACTGAAGTGCAGGACCCGGCATTTGGCCTTGTTAAACCTCATACAATTGACCTCGGCCCATCGATCCAGCCTGTCCAGATCTCTCTGCAGAGCCTTCCTACCCTTGAGCAGATCGACACTCCTGCCCAATTTGGTGTCATCTGCAGACTTCCTGAGGGTACACTCGATCTCCTCATCCAGATCATTGATAAAGATATTAAACAAGGCTGGCCCCAAAACTGAGTCCTAGGGAACACCACTTGTGACTGGTCGCCAACTGGATTTAACTCCATTCACCACAACTCTTTGGGCTTGGCCATCCAGTCAGTTTTTTACCCATTGAAGAGTACACCTGTCTAAGCCATGAGCTGCCAGCTTCTCCAGGAGAATGCTGTGGGAGACAGTGTTGAAGGCTTTACTAAAGACCAGGTAGACAACATCCACAGCCTTTCCCTCATCCACTAGGTGGGTCACCTGGTCATAGAAGGAGATCAGGCTGGTCAAGCAGGACCTGCCTTTCATAAACCCATGCTGGCTGGGCCTGATCCCCTGGTTGACCTGCACATGCCTGTTGAGCTCACTCAAGATGAACCACTCCATAATCTTCCCCTGTACTGAGGTCAGGCTGACAGGCCTGTGGTTCCCCAGATCCTCCTTCTGGCCCTTCTTGTAGATGGGCGTCACATGGGCAAGCCTCCAGTCGTCTGGGACCTCCCCTGTTACCCAGGACTGCTGATGATGGAGAGTGTCTTGGCAAGCTCCTCCGCCAGCTCCCTCAGTACTCTCGGGTGGATCCCATCCTGCCCCATATTCTTTTATGTGACCCCTTAGGGAGGTAGTGTCGTTGGTTTTGCATGTAAACTTTTGCCTGAGAGATAACAGCAAAGTAAATTAATTAACGTTTCCCTGGCTCTCAGTTTCTGAGCCAGATAATTTTCCTTGCTGTAGCCAATAGAATTTTCAGCTTTTTGCACTCAATGAAGCATCTTCAGTTTTCTCGAAAATGAAAAGGGCTCTTGCAAAATTTCATAGCACATAGATTAAACGGGAAAAAAATCACAGTGATGGTAGGAAAAGACATATGATGCTGATGAGCCTGGTAAGATGTACAGGTGCTTTAAAAGACGATAGTAGTATTACACAGCTCGTTCAGCCTTACAGTATTCTGTTTGCACATGGCTAGAGATTTGATTTGGAAGGACCTCTACAATACTATTTTCCCCGTGTCATACTTAACAGTGGCAAGTTGTCAGAACCTAGGTAGGGTTTCAGAACACGTTTTGCTGCAGAGGACGTTTTTTGTAGTTTTCTGTCCAAGCTAGTTACAAGTCAGGGGGCGGGAAAATTGTTCCCATCCCCGGCATTGGTGGTTCAGTGGTAGAATTCTCGCCTGCCACGCGGGAGGCCCGGGTTCGATTCCCGGCCAATGCAGTTGGTATTTTTTTTTTTCCCCCTCCCCTCCCTCCCCCCCTTCCTATTTCGCCTTCCTTTTCCGCTTCCGTCCCGGCCTCCGAAACCTCCTTTAGCTCAGCCCCGGCCTCCCCCACACTCATCTCGCCGTCACCGGGCGGGCTGCGGGTGTGTGCATGTGAAGGGAAGTTCCGCGGCGAGGCGGCGGGCAGGGGCGGCCCCAGCACACGGCCGTGCCCGGGGCGGACAAGATGGAGGTGTAAGGAACGACGGGGGGGGGCGCGGGGACGGGCCCCTGCCGCCTCCCCCGAGCTGCGACCTTCCGCGGCGGCAGCGGGGGCTCCAGGGCCGGGGTGGGAGGGGTATATCCATATGGGCCTGCCTGCAGTGTGTGTGTGGGGATACATATGTATGGGCCTGCCTGCAGTGTGTGTGTGGGAGTACATCTGTATGGGCCTGCCTGCAGTGTGTGTGTGGGGGTACATCTATATGGGCCTGCCTGTGGTGTTTGTGTGTGCGTGGGTTTATCTGTATGGGCCTGCCAGCGGTGTATGGGGGATATATTGGGCCTTTAATGCCCCTATACCCAGCAGTGTGTTCAGGCATTCTGATGAGAAACAGGGGTTTTTTTTGTTTCCTTTGAAGATCTTGCTGAAGCATATGTTTGTTTGAGCAAAAGGCGTCGTGGGTCTGCTTGAATCCTGCTCTCCGTCCCCATCTCCCCTGCCCCTCCTGTCTGCTTGGGCTCCATTTTCCATTCTGCCTCTGGAGAGGTGAAACGTGAATCCTCTGCTGTAGCTTCTGGGATAGAGTTACTCCTGTGAGTGTCAGGTAGACAACTCGTTGTAGGAGCTGAATATACTGGAGAAGGAGGAAAGCTAACGAGCGTGCACCAGCAATTGCAAACACAAGAGGCGAGTCAAAATTTTGGCTAGCTGATTGTTTGAGGCAGTTACGCCAGCCAGCCCCCAGGTTGCTCTCCCAGGCAGCAAGTTTTGTTGCCTTCCTATGCTGACAGCGCTATGCGTGTTCTGTCTTGTTAGCATCACCTCGGCACAAAACAATAGGACTTGACCTATTTTGAAGCTTCAAAACTCATTCTTGTGAGTTCTGTGGAGCCCTTTAGATTGTGTGGTTATATACGTGTATATGGCGCTGGTTTCTAATGAATGGGGGCTTGGAGGCTGCCAGTCCCGTGGGATGTATGTTAGCATCCACCAAAGTCAGTTGAGCTATTGCAGTTCATGTTATCCATGGATGCTTTATTATCATTACATCTTCTATACTATTATATATATTATCATTAAATCTTCTATATGTAAAATTCAAAAGCAGATAACAAATAAGACTCGTCCATTGAAATACGGGTTTGTAACATCTCTTGAAGTATTACGCTAGCCTTAATATGAGTAGCAGCCTGCAGGGAAATGAGCTGTTCTTGCTGTTGTATACGAAAAAATGCTGTGAAACACACACACAGGCTCAAAGTTGCTGTTCCGTCTGAGAAAGGATAGGATTTGCCCTGCTGAGAAAGATGCTTTTGATACCATTACTAGTAAGTCTGTGACGCTGCTTATACTTCCCCTTTCTTTTAATTACCTTGAGTAGCCCAGCTTATTTTACCTGTGCTACCTCTTTTAGTACCAATAGGAAGGTGCATCAGAGGTAGAAGACCTGGGGGCTGAAGTCCTGAGCTGTGGGTGGATGACCCTTGCATTGGAATGGAACAACTTAGTCTATTTTGCACTTGAATTGCTGTTGGAATTTAATCTTCCTCATCTTGTACCTCTTGCCTGGTGGCCTTCATAGAGGGAAGCTCTGTAACTAGGAAAACCTCTCGTAAGTTCTTACCATGTCAGAAGTATCTGTTACTGAAGAACCTCCAGAAAAATTTTGTGGTTTAAATATGCAACATATTTTAAGCAGTAGATTTAAAAACATGAAGCGTCAGTGATATTTTTAGAGGTGTGATGCCATATACTAAGATATTTTTTGATATATCAGAAGACCACAATAATATTTTGGTTTGGACTGAAATTTGGACAAATATTACCTATTTAGAGATTCCAGAAAGTGTTCATACATTGGTGTTGACGTGACCTTTTTTTTCTTTTCTGCTTAAGTCTTAATCTCGTAAAAATTAAGCATACTGTTTAGTTGACTATTTAAAACTATACATTAGAATTAATTATTTATAATTTCTTGTTTTCTGAATGTAAAATTAGTAGTTGATTCATGAGAGTTAGGACTGAAGAAAATTGTATTTCTACTTCAAGTTTTTGAAACTGGTCTTGTTTATCAGTTTATAATTCTGGTATTTCAGCACAACAAAAATTGTTGAAGATTTGAGACTGACTCATTTGCTGTCCATTGTTAGAAGAAAAAATAAATATTTTTCTGAATGACAAAGTGTTTTTGAATTAAAAAAGAAGCAATTGTCTTAAATAATTTAACTTCAGATAGATTTTGCAGTCATTTACATAGTAATGTATTTACTCTATATGACCCGTTCACTTATTTAACAGAATAATTCCCTAGGTAATTCTTCTATAGCATTATTATTTCTAACAAAGAATGTCTTTGATCCATAGGGATTTCTGTAGCGATAGCCTGAATGCAAACATTCTGAAGAATTGCATTTACCTAACAACAAAAGCTATATGGTTTGTAAAACATGAATGAAAACTAATGCGTGTGTGAGCTGACTTGCTGAAGTTTCACTCGAGTCAGCGAAATGGAAGTTGAAGTTCATCTCAGTGTATTTTAGAAGGTCCTTTTCATTTAAAAACAATGATAGAACCTGTGGAAGTTTGTGGATGCATTTAACTCGTTTGAAAGTGATGAACGTGACAGTTCTATTCAAACAGTTGATGGTGCTTAACAATACATTGTACCTTTTTGTCTTTTTTTTTTTTTAATAAGCTGCTGCACAGACCTGAGAGGCCTTTTTTCCTTTTGTATGGAAACTTTCTGTTGTTGTGGCTACTGACTGCTCAGCAGAATGTGTTGTTCGTGAAATATAGGATGTTCTGTGTCAGTTTTTCTCCTTTTTTTAATTTAAAAATATAAAATTACAATATCTGGTAGTAATAGAGGCGTGATTAGTCTAAATTTGTCCTTGACTCGGTGCTTTCAGCCTACCAGTGGTGGATAATGATTCTTGCTTAACTGAGACAGAATTAGTGGGGAAGTGTTTGGCTGGTGGAAAATGGGAAACTCAGCCTTGACCTGCTAATAAAGGAGTAGGCACACAAAGATTCAAAGAAAAATAGAGGAAATGCAATAAGGTCTGTTTTTACTCAGTACAGTATGTGTAAATATAATGCCATATGTATATCTATACACACACATATGTACCTTGTACTGAAAATAGTAATTATATTTTCTTTTTCTGTGCTCTTGACTAATAAATAAATAGCGTGTGTAATCTGAATGATTTTTCTTGTCAGTCTTTATTCAAATAAAACTGGAGGCCCTTTTTTGTAAGGAAGAGGCAAGGCAATTTGGTTTTAGTTGTAAAATTGGGTGAGTGAATGAAATAGTGTGGCTGAGTAAAAAGATTATGTTGTATAAGTGTATTATGATTTATGGGGTAAATTGTGCAAAATATATTGTATATTTACATAATAGTTCTACTAACAATAGGGAAAAATATTTTCCAGGGGTGGCAACAGCTTGGTAATTGTTGAATCACCAAAAACAGATTTCTTGATGATTTTTTTTTTTTTTTAAC
>VYZW01012305.1:0-17035 GCA_013401315.1 Balaeniceps rex
CAGTCACCAGGGACTTCACCTGACTGCCATGACTTTTCATTTACTTAATGTACACTAGGACATGTATGTCTTATTTACAGCTTTGGTCACATTTGGGGGCAATTTGAGGCATGTTAATCTCCTTTTACACAATGATTTGGTTTCCCCTCCCCCCAACTTATAGCTTCTTTCAGCTGTCAAAGCCATCAGCACCAAGGAGTTAACTGTGGAAGTAAGTGCTTTATTTTCTAGACGTGTCCATGTAATGAAGAGTGGGTAATTTAGCAAAGCATAGGTTCACATATATAAAGACACTGTACTCTAATGGTCTAAGATGTATATTTGAGAGACTTTTTATCTTGCAGGATTTTGTAGATCCAAATATAGGCTTAAAGCTTGAACACATGTATTTAAAGGGAAGAAGATACTTATCTCAAATGTGTAAATAGGTCTTTGTAAGACCAAGGCCAAAGTCAATTATTGTGTAAATTTTGCTGTGATAACTTGTACACTTTGTTTGGCAGGTAAAGAATGAAGTTGCATACTAAAGGATAAAAGTCATTTTCATAGTGAATCTGAGCTAAAACATTTTCAGTATAAAATGTGTAACTTCTAAATCTTTTTTATATGCCATTCCTTGTTTAAGTCAGTGTTAAGATAACTGTTGTGCAAGTTCTATATTAGAACTGTCAACCTTTACTTCTCATTTTCATTAAGATCCTGGATTCAACTGTTGTAAGAGTTATATTTAAATAAAATTAATTACTGAAACTTGTACAGAATCAAGCAAAATAATGCAGAAATCTTTGCATTTATTTATGTAGAGGTCAAACAGTGAATTTCTTTTGTTGCCTTGAAATCTAGCAAAGTCTTTTTTAATTACTGTATTTACCTTAAGAACTGCTTGAGTCCCTTTTCTCCAGTATGTTAATGTTTCATGGAAGACTTATGCAAATTTGGTAGTGGATTGCCCATATTGAATATTTATTTTGAATTTTTTACTCCATTATAGACAAGGTAATTAATTTGGTGGTTTCATTTCTGAAAGGATAGCAGGCACACATAGTATACCAAAGTAAATTTTGCATTACGTAATAAATGTAATGAGAATTTGAAATTACCTCAGCTGAGAACATTTTAGTTTGGTACTTCAAATGTACATCTTCATTTAAACTGGACTGGAATAGGTACCTTCCCCCACACACCAACAAATATAAAGAAAATGGAAATCAGATGGCTTTTGTGCAGTCTCTCTTGTTCTTGTAGTCATGTCTATTTAAGGATATGTAGCTGCTTCAGAATAAAATTGCCTTTTGGTGAGCCAAAGCAGAAGGAAATACGTAAGTCACATAATTTTAAAAACTGAACATTATAAATTACAAATGGACTCATGCTGCTCACTGTCCTCTGAATATGCTAACTGAGCAGATCTTAACTCTTTGGTGCAAATTTTTTCTTTAATTGCAGAGAACTTAATATGTACTTGTTTCTCTTCCAGGAAGCTTTATAAATGCCAATAAATAAAACATGGTAAGACCATTTGTTTCTGCGTGCTGTAAATCGGCTCCATTTATACAGTAAGCTATGAGTTTGAGGAGGGAAATCTAAAACCAAGCAAAGGTACTGAAGAACTTCAGAGTTCTCATTACGCTACTTTGGAGAGAAGAAAATCCTCTACAGGAGAGAGATAAGAGGCTTTAGTAGTTAAGTCCTAGGAGGTCTGTCGGACTATGGAGAAAATCCCCATGGCTTGGAGGTTTCTGTTCTAGGGCTTATTCCACAACTACATTGGTGGGTTTTGTTGCTTTGTTAGAAATCAAATGTGCTCTGTGTTCCAGGCAGTACTTTCCCACTGAAAAGTGTAGAACAACTTCATTGCCTTGTTTCTCTCTTCTTTCTTAGACTGTTTCACAGACTATTATAAAACGTCAAGATTTGTTTTCATTGAAAGATTAACGGATATATATTTTCCTCTAATTTTTCTTCTGTGTTTACTTTGTGCTTGATAACTGTTTCATATATATTTACCTTACCAGTTTCCCACATATAAGTATGTGACTCATGTAGTCTCCTGTTAATTGTGTGGGTCTTTCACACAGCAGCAGGGGGAAAAAATTCTTTGTGGAATTTATGAGCAGGTGCAGTAGCTGAAAATTTTCATTCTTCATTTAACTTAGTTGTTCTCTCTCACCTTGCTTTTGCAAGGAAAAAAAAAAGAGTATGGTCCTCCTAGTTTTGGTCTAACAAGCTGTCGTGGTTTAGCTCCAGTCAGCAACCAAGCACCACACAGCCTCTCACTCCCCCTCCCCCTCCCCGGTGGGATGGGGGAGAGAATTGGAAGGGCAAAAGAAAACTCGCGGGTTGAGATAAAAACAGTTTAATAATTGAAATAAAATAATAATAATAATGATAGTAATAAAATTGCAATGAAAAGGAGAACGAGAGAGAGAGAAAACAAAACCCAGGAAAAAAAACAAGTGATGCAACCACTCACCACCCGCCAATCGACACCCAGCCAGTCCCCGAGCAGCGATCGCTGCCCCCCGGCCAACTCCCCCCAGTTTATATACTGAGCATGACGTCATATGGTATGGAATAGCCCTTTGGTCAATTTGGATCAACTATCTTGGGCTGTGCCCCCTCCCAGCTTCTCGCGCACCTGGCAGAGCATGGGAAGCTGAAAAAGAAAGTCCTTGACTGGTGTAAGCACTACTTGGCAACAACTAAAACATCAGTGTGTTATCAGCATTCTTCTTACACTAAATCCAAAACACAGCACTATGCCAGCTACTAGGAAGAGAAATTAACTCTCTCCCAGCTGAAACCAGGACACAAGCTGTCAGCTATCTTTAGTGGTAAGGTAGCAGAATTCTAATAAGGAATTAATTTTGCAAACTTGATATAAGGGGGAAAAAAGGGGTTAGGATTTTCTGTTCTCCTCTTTAGACTCTTTCATTTTTGCTGTTCTTTGCTCATCCTGCATTCTTTGCAAAGAGAAGGAGGAAGTAACTGGTTATCTTTCTAATTGTTACTGTAAAAGAATGCACAGGGGGGTTTTTTGGGTTTCTTTTTTTTTTTTTATAATTAAACTCTCCTGCATTAAACCAGTTAGTCACAGCCATATAATTTGTCACATTATAGTGACCAGTGTAGAAAGAATTTCTTTTTTACCAAATGTCAGTTCCCAGCCTGCATTTTATTATTGCTTCTTATTCATATTCTTGACCCATTTTGCATAAATAGTTACTAATAAGGCAGGCTACCTGGAATATATATAGCAGTGCCTGGTTGATAAAGTGGAGATGACAGAATGGAAGATTCTTGCCTTGTAAGTATTTCACATTATCACATACCTCATGAAAGCTTTGCAATTTTAAGCCTTGATGTCTTTTTACTGCCAGTTTTAATAACTTTATTGCCACGTTATTGTATAAAAGTTCAAGAATAATTTTCTCAACTTGTTTAATCAGACATACATGTAAACTTGATGTCACATCCTCCCAAACACTCCCAGTTTGGGAGTAGGTTTAACTAGAATAAAATTAAATTCTTTTTTTGAGAAAAAATACAAACATTTGTTTAATATGGAGAGACATTAGTATACTCTGGAAGTAGCAGGGATAACAGCTTCATGCATTCTTTCAAACAGAGAGGAGTCTTTGATTTATTTAGACATTCAAACCAAAGTAGTCTTTGTATCAATATACTTTTTTCAATGTTTAAAAAAAACCCCATAAAATACATACATGTATATATACACATGGCAGTGGTAGCAGTAAGGCTTGAGGAGTTAAAAACATTGTATGTATTTGTTTTATTTTGGCTCTTTTTTTTCCCCTTCCAGTAAATTTAATAGTTTGTTGTCTCGAGTAGTTGCCTTTCGGGTGGAAAGCTTCTAATTAGCTTTATTAGAAAATAATATGTAAGAATTACCAGCCTACAGTTTTTGTTCTATTGTGTTGTGCCATTATATACTGCTGAATTTATTTGCAGCCCCGCAAAGCTTAAATATGGAAACCAGTCTTCCATAAAAAACAAAGGAATAGACAGATGCTGGCGTTTTATTTAAAGGAAAAAAATAATTTGTACATGGCATGTTGCTTACAGCGGTAGCAACACTGAGTCTTGGACTACTGTGCTTGCCTCAAGCTTATAGAAGAGTATGGCATTCTAAATATCAGTATTTGAAAGCATCACCCATCTAACTCTTAAATACATTTTGTAGCAAGTAGTTGTTAAAGCATGTTATCAGCGTAAGTGTGCAAGAAATGTGCCTGTTGTTTGGTGGTTGTGTTAGATCTGTTGAAAGGCTAATTTGGACAAATTTATTCCAAACTGGGAGTTCAGCCATGCTGCTAAAACTCTTGAACATTTTGCCAAGCAGAAGAAAATTGTATCAAGTGATTAAAGGCTTATTTTCCTTGCAGGAAATTACAATTGGAAGATAATTGTTAATTTTTTCATACACAAAAAGGGGCATTTATCATTCAGTAAGTGACCCTATCGAGTAATTTGAGGTCATTCTGTGCCTTCTTATTGAGCTTGTGGCATTGCTGGTTAAATCTAATTTCTTTTAAAATATTCACAGATGTTGTACATCATCCTTGAGCACTGATAGTGAATTAATCTTTCTCTGCTCTTGTGTTAAGATAGCCATTAAACAGCTTCTCACAGATTAGATTTTAAAATTAGTATTGCTTGTACGCAAGTTTCTGGCAGTCTGTGCCAAACTGCCTTTGAAAAGGTTAGCCTTTTTTGGTCTGCAATGGTCAGCTAGTAAATATTACTGTGAATATCCACAGTAACACCAAAAACACTTCCCAGGCCTCTTAAGCAGACTGAAAACACCCCTTTTTCTCTATTTGTAGCCATTTTGATTCAAGTTCTTTCACACCTTGGGTTGTTTAGGGTTTTGGGGTTTGGTGCTTTTTTGGGGTTTGGGTTTTTTGGGTTTTTTTTTTTGACTGTTCTCACTGGGAACCATATACAAATGTTTCCCCCTTTGAGGAAACGTGATGCAGCTCCCTTGCTACTCATAGTTCCAGCTGTGTGGAATGTTACACCCAGTAAGAAAGTGCCCCTTTTTTTAAGTCTGCTGCTGCCAGTTCTGTTGAGTGAGGTGAGAATAAATTAATCTGCTAAATTTAATACACTTACATGTTGATCCAATTTAACACTGATTACCCTGACGAATTCAGAACTGTTCATATTATGCTCATAAGATGAAAGAATAATTCCTGTTCCCAGTGTCTGTTGGAGCTTTGCCACATTTAAAAAACGTCAAACTCAACATCTTCTCAAGCTTGAAGGAACTTTGCTGAATACACAAATGAGGAAACTTCACAGCTAAGGTTATGCCTTCAAGACAGTTCAGCCACGCACCAACTGAGCTGAGCCCCAGAAACCAACAGCAGCCCAGGTAATCGCATTTTCAGTAGGCAGTTTCTGGTCACCAATGGTAGCAGCTGCACAAGGCTCTGTAGCAGTGTTCCATTTTGCTGGAATTTTGCCCTAAATCGGTGAAGAAAGGAAAAGATGGCTGCAGCTTCTTCTTCAACAATAGAAGCTGTGGCCTGAGCTTTGTTTTCTTGTCTGAGATCGTAGAGAAACAATCCCTTGGATCCTGGTGTTTTGATTTATACTGGGAGAGACAACTTGCTATTTTCTTAAGTGACTGGCAGACTTTGGATCATACTGCACATAGCTAGTCTTCCTCAAACCATCAATCTAGGAGTATAAGCATCTTACCCTTTGAATTATGTAGAAATGAGTGTAAACATTTTTTTTTTTTGCTACCATCCTAAAACTTGTACAATCTCAGATTGTGGTTCTAATGCCTAGTCAGCTGGAAGAGACCCAGGAACAAAGCTTGTAAGTACACAGGAGTCCTCTATCATCTACTTCTAGTGTAGGGTATTTTAATGAAGTCCAGTTTTGCTTTGGCAAGACCCAGCCTATCTTGGGACTTACAGCCCATGCTCTGAAGGAACATACGGGCAATATATTCCCAAATTCTCTTGGGTATTTTTATGGTTAACTGGCAAATACATGCAGAGTCAAGTGACAACAGAGGAGGTAACGCATGATTCATGAAGGTGTGAAAACAAGTCAAACTGGCAAACAAGTGGGACAATGGATTTCCTGGTTGAAGATGTTAATGCACAACAGTGAAACCCAGCTATAATGTTCCTGCGGGGCATGTATTTGAGTAGATCAATCACATATGTCTTTTAGGGCCTGTAGGCTTATAGTGTGAGTTAAAGTTTAACCTAGTCTGCTGAAAAAAAGGAGATTGTGTGCACTTCCTGCAAGTGGATGAGAAGATGAAGAAGATGAGAAGTGGATGAGAAGATGAGGTAGATGAGAAGAAGATGATGCATTGCTAGCATCCACACTCCTTTACTGAAGTCTAACTAAAATGGGCATCTGACAGCAGAAAATTTGAAGGTGAATTTTTTTCCACAGAAAAGGTTGTTCTTCAGCACCAAGACTAGAAAATGTCATTCTGAATGTACTTTGCCATTTGTGAGTGTCCTGGCAAAACCAAAAATAAATTGTTCGGTGTGTGCAATGTGAGAGTTGTCTTCCTACAACTTCGTACAACAGTAATAAAAATAAATATTTTAAAAAAGAGGACTTCTTGTATGTCTCGCATCAAAACCTTCTTGGCTTCGCTTTTGTCAGTACATTTGCTCCTGCTGAAGCATGTGAGACAGGCTGTGGTCTTCTGCTTGTCTGCAGAGAAATACAGCTAGAGGCTCAATACTTGCTTTTTAGCAGCCCTCACGATATGCCTCAGACTTTGAGAAGACCATTCTCGTTACCGAGAAAGTAGCGTTGCAGTTTAGTCTCGGTACTTCACGTGGCTGCTGAACTTGTCAGCAGCAGAGAGTTTTGCGTGTGTACCAGGTGGGAACTGTATGAATGAATGAATGAAAGAAATTGCATGCAGCATTTGACAGGGAATAGACCAGAAATCATATTTCCCCATGGCTCAATCTAGTTTACAATGCTTGCAATTAACCATTTGCTTTAATGAGAGAACCATTTAAAAAGTATTAGTCAGTGGAAAAGTGCAAAAAGATGATAATATTTGAGTTATGGTCAACTATTACTAGAGGGTTTTGTCAATGATTGACAGAACAGAATTTAGAAGCCCTGTCATACGTGGCTTTTCAACAAGCACTGACAGACTTCAGATCAATGGCATCAGGGAAACAAACTACTTATGCTTATTTTTTGTGTTTGTTAACAAAGTGAGCAAGTGTGACCCTTGCTGTACCAACCACCTCAAATGGTGTTCTGTCTCCCTTAGCGTAAAGGAAACCTAACTCTTCGGAGAGCTGTCTGGATACAGTTTGAATACGAACCAGTATCATCAAGGTCAGGGGAATCTGGCAGTGCTTCTGTGCAGTTAACCCTAAGGTTTTCATTTGCAACATCAGATGCTGCCTGTGTTTCCCCACAGTGAGTTTTAAGATGGTCATGCAAGGTGGATTGAATTGCAGCATGACCAGGTTTGGGGCACAGACCGAAGAGGTTTTACAGATTTGAGGCAGCTAGGAACTAGTTCTTTTATGTCATTATGAAATAGTAACTATTAGCCATCGCTGTAGCACAGCCACTCCGTATGTAATGTTTGTTGATGGAATAATTAATAGTCCAAGGGGTCAGGGAAAAAAAAGCATGTAACACACTCAAAATGGTGTGTATTTTACTGTTCCGCAGCTTTCTGCGAAGGCTATCAGGTGAGCAAAGTCGGATGATTGATCTTGACCTAGCAAAAGCAGACCGGTGGTGTAGCTCCTGACTCCCTAGAACGGGAAGCACTGCTAAACACAGCCTTCTGAGAACAGGAAGCCAAGAGTTATAATGCTTCAGATCTAAACTTTTGTAAATTAGGGAGTAGGGAGCTAAGGACATGCTAAGGTTTTGAGAATTTGACCTTTCCTTGCTGCCCAGAGAGACAGAAGCCCATGTTAAGTTTGGCAGAGGCAACTGGATTTATACAACTAAATAAAGGTACCTTGATTTATACAATTTAGGTACCCTGAATCCATGTGGTTCCTGAACAGTAAGTATAGTATTATCAATAAAAATATATTTAGTCTAAGCAACAGAGTGGCAACTGGATGTAAATTGCACAACAGTAAGAGGTAGTAGCAGTTTGAGCAAATAAGGCAAGTTGGATGAGAATATTCGTTCCTAAATGGGAACATGTATAAAAGATGAGAGTGGCAAACGTTATTTCTCAGAAGAGGTAGTGATCATGAGAGTGATCCCAAACACTTTTGGGTCCGAGAAACTGCATATAGGAAGGGAAATAAAGGATTCAGCATTCAGCTAGTCATGGGGGAGCCAACCACATGCAACATCGGTTGCAAAATTAACCTTTATGTAAAAATGTTTCTCCTTCTCCTGCAGCAGTTTTCTCTATTGTTACAAGGTATTAAAGTACTTAAGCAACAATTTTGTTTGTAATAAAAGGGTGTTTTCAGAATTACAAGGAAATCACTGAGTTGATTCTGGTTCATCCATATGTTTTGGTTTACATGCCATACCACAGATCCAACAGTAAGTTGTACCAGGAGTAAAAATATAGTTAAAACAGTGGCTTGAATGGTAGACTGGAGCACTGAAAAATAGTCATCAAAACTGAAACTTTTTCTGGAAATAGAATCGGAAAATATTTAGACTGCACTTTGCTCTGTATGCTCAAGTAGTGGCTGCCAATAAAAATGAAGGCAAACAGAAGACTGCCTTATTTTTGACAATAGGAGCAGGAACAGATGTGTTTAACAGTTTTCAGCTAACTTAGAGGAGGCTTATTATGAAACTACAAAAATTTGAGGAGTACAGGATTCTAAAGAAAACGAATGAGTCATAACTAGGCTTGCCAGATCTGTCTGGACCCAAACCCAGACTCTGAATAGCACACTGTCTGCAGAGTACTCAGGATCAAGGACCTACAGAGTGCCACCGACAAGCAAAGCTCTTCTAGATGGTACCTCTGCCTTTACTGGACTCTTGACAGAACGACGGCTATGGTGTGCTGCCCAGAACCTGCCTACATGGACTGGGGATTCAGGGAACCCTCAGCACTCTGGCTGCGATGTTCTTCTCCTGAACTCAATCAGTGGCTCCAACTTCCTTGTACTGGTACTTTTAATAGTCAGATGCTTTGCAGGCAACCTGAAGTCTGCACTGCCCTGGCCAAATGTGACCAGTAAATCTAGTTCATAATAAAAAGATTTCCATTAGAAACTAAAATTGAATAGGGAAAGATCAGAAATCATTGGAACTGTTCAAAACCTGAAGGGCCAACCTGCCAGTTCCGGAGGCATAAACGAAACTCTGGTGAGAGGCCAAACTGAGACTGAATTGAGCCTATAAGTCACAGGAAGAAGGTTACGTGTACTCTGTCACAGTGATGTGGTCTTGACTTTGTGCTTGGCTCCGAGTCCCCCAGTTGCCCAAGGTACTGATGCATCTATGACTGCTACCAAAAATATATATATCAAAAATATACCAAAAATAAAGTGCAGAGGAGAGGACATGGGCTTAGTGATGAGAAGTTCCACTTCAAAAAGCAGTTGGACTTACCTTCTTGGGTCCTTCCCTCTTTCCCCCCCACCCTCCGTTCTTCTAAAGGTATCTCAGCAGACCTCCTAATGACATGTTCCAGTGCCAAGACCCCTGGGAGTCTTAGCCACACCTAATTCAGCTTCAGTGCCCATTCCATGGTCCCTTTCTTGGGCTACCAAGGGTGGCTACAAAGGCTGTAGATTAAATCCTAGACTTAGAAAGAAATTACAACTATTATCCCCAAATTTTCAAGTTTTTGCTGGGAAAATTTCATGTTTGCTGTTTACAGGTGCCAGTTAGGAGTTGGCTGGAGCCAGTTTCAGTTGCATGGAGTAACAGAGTAAATGTAAAAATAAATCTGTATACCATGGAGCAGAGCTAGTTTCCTGAGATACGTAGTTGTTAAGGATAATCTCCAAGAAAATCTATGCCTGAAAGATCAACGCTAAGTCTCCTGTGCAGTGCTACTGATTTGCCTGATATATTGGATTTACTGTTGTGTATTTTATTAGGCATTATATGGAAACCTATTAAATACAGTATCTTATTTGGTACCTTCTGTTCTTCTGGCACTAAGACAATTTTGTGAGAGGTTACACTTATGATAAATAATTCAGCTGTTACATACCTTCACATTTAATTCAGTTACAACACTCAATTTCTAAATGTCAAGTGAGTTCTGATGAATTGTTACTCTTCATTTTCTTGATTTGTTCTACAACCTCTTCTGCTGGCACTTCAGTTTTAGGCAGATCCTCCCAAGTATGATTTTTGGTTTGTTTGTTTTTACTTCTTTTTTTTTTTAAATTCCACTATGGGAACCTCTTGAAGTTTCTCTAGCAAATGCAGATGAAGAAGAATCACTTAACTTTCTGCTGTGATTTTATCGTTTCTAAGCACTATTTTTATACCTTGTTCATCTGTTGGCCTGCAGATTCTTTGGCAGTTTTCCTGTTCTTGGTGTGTCTGAAAAAGAATTTATTATTCGCTTTTATGCCTCTTATGATTTGTTTCTCAAACTTTCTTGGCCTGCTTTTCTGTTTTTACATTTAACCTGTCAGAGTTTTTGTTCCTTTCTATTTTCTTCATCTGGCACAACTTCAGCTTCTTGAATTTTGCTCTGAAACAGTGTACAAAATGGGGACTGATTGCTTTATCAGGCTCCAGCTACGGGCTCTGTTAGCAGTACAAGTGCCTCTGTTGGGAGAAGGGTCCAGTTCCACTGACCCTTCACACGGCTGCTTGAGGTTCTGGTCCCCCACAGCACCCGAACGGACTGGAGCCCCTGGGAACAGCCAGGCTGCTTCTGCAGGGGGCACTCCCGGTGCTGCTGAGCTCCTTGTGCTGTGACAACCAGCGCAAGTCAAAGCAAAGGCCAGCAGATTAAAAAAAGGAAACAATCTGTGCTGGAAACTGCATCCCTTTGCAAGACTTTGTACGCATTGCAGCGCGCGTACAGCAGAACTAGCAAACGGGAGTACATGCCCTGCTCGGTGGAACTGCTACCTATAGCATTCTGGATCGCTTCCTTGCAGCAGCCCTCACTGCTGCAGAGCAGTGAATAATGAGTCTGAAAACAAACAGACAACACACGTCATTTTTATCACCTAGTTTCATAGCCAATTTATTTCCAAACAGCATGGTTAATTTACAAAACTCCAAAAGTAAACAGGTAAATTGTGAAATGGTGTAATCCCTGCTATGGGAATAAGTAAATTAAGTGTAGTAGTTTTTAAATTGAAGAAAAGTTTATAAACGTCTTCTGGGGTTAGAAAAGCAGTTTAGTAAGTACAAAACAGTCAAAATTATCCCTCTCCTCATATGGAAACTTTCTGCCACTCCTGTATTTGTCTAACATATAACCCTGGAAATCATAAGATAAAGAACTAAAACCGTGGGCATCTTTGCCAATTGTTTTATTGGAAAAAGAAACTAGAAGTCTTTGCTTACATGTGCACCTATAAGAGTGAAACATGTTTAAAAAGGGAACGTTTTCCACCACTTGGAAAGAGAGAAGCTCTGGAAGACAGGGCTGATGTCAAATATTTTTCTACTCTGGATTCATCAGCAGGGTTCTGGCAGGTGCCCTTACAAAAATAGTGCACATACTTGTGAACATTCAAACATCCCCATTGAGAGATGGCATTTCCACAGATTTGTTTGGGTTTGCTCAGAACCTGAAGTGTTTTAATGGAAAATGCAGAATATGCTCGATGCTACAGAGGGTAATCTTTTGCTCTGGATAAAAACAAAGTGAATTGCCTAAGCAGACTAAAAGAAATATCAAAAAAAAAAAAAAAAAGGAGAAAGGATGCTCAACTAAACCTGGGGAAAAAAAAAAGACAACCCACCCAAAATGTAAATTCCATGTGATGGAAATAAAGTACCTGGGAGAGGAGGAAGCACAGGTGAATCTGATGTTTTACTAGCACACATGCCCCAGCAGACAGGGAATGCTGCCAGGTTATCTTGGAAGGGTGAACCACTGTCTCCAGTCAGCTGCTCCAACGTGCAGCCTGATGCTGTTGTGCCAGATGTGCCCAGTGCGTACGGTGTGGAGCACAAGTTAGTAAAGAACTCGAGAAACTGCAAAAGACACTGCAGTCTTGAGGCATTTAAGCATAAAATAAATCGGTCCTGAATATTTCTGAGGGAGGTTTTAGTACCTACTTCTAAATATCTGGTCATAATTGGAGACCAATGGTTTATGTATCCCAGGCACTTGCAAAGACTGAATGTTGGCTCGCTCAAACAGAGAAACAGACTTTAGTCTTGGTCCAGAAGTATTAAGAGTTTTAGGTCTTTATTTATGGAAGGTCATTCTTAGCTGAAACTGGCCATAAAGGATTTACGCTTGTTATTAAAGGGGCTGGTAAACATCTTGTCACAAGATTAAAGAACATTGTTTTCAACCACACTGTCTAGACCATTTGACAAAAGCGCAGAGGAGAAAAGGCCGCAGCCTAGTTTATGTACATGTCAATCTTATAAAATAAACAAAAACGAACTAAGATGTCTGTCTAGTTTCAGGCAAAATGTGAATTGCAGTTACCAGAGCTATGCTCAAGGATGAGATTCAACAGAAAAAAAGTAAAAGTATTAACAGTGTCTGGGGCATCATGTTCTCAGATACTCACAACAACTCAAGGGGGAGCTGTGAGTTCTCAAGGAGATCTTTTGTCTTTAGTTACAGGATGATGTTCTATACACTTTTTACAGGAAAATAGTTTTAAAAGCACAAATGCCGGTCATTTAAGGATTGAAAAATCAAGAAGAATGTTGTATACTGTTGCAAATGAATAGTAATACGAAAGGACCTGCTGAGAGTTGTCACATGCACGAAAAATGCTGTGAAAGACTGTATTTTTCCTGGGAAAGTTATTAAAAGCTTTTAGTTTGTTCGCTTACCTTACTTTTGCTGGGGGGAAAAAACCCCTGAACAATATGGAAGCATTCTTCCAAGAATATTACTCTTTTTTTTGCCTCAGGTGGCCTTCCTAGACCTTCCTAGAAAACACTACAGCTAAACAGGCAATCGTGAACATCAAACTTGATCTCACTAAAGGAAATGGGCCCAGAACAGTTTTGTCTTACAGCAGATGCAGTTCACTGGGCATTAGGTTTAAGCTGTTTGGGTTTCAGTATGTACCTGCTACATCCTACTATTCCTTATTTAATGGGATGATGAGTATGTTTTCAAAGCAATAAAGAGAGTCAGATACCACTCCATGTTTAGTGTTGTTACATTTCAGAATGGATCCAGTGGTGCCTGGATTTTCCACTGATTACTTTTTTCCTAAAAGAATATGTGCTGTTAGAAACCAGTATGAGAGTGACCACAGACTGACCTGTAAAGATAGTTACGTCTATAAGCTGTAGAGTTAGATAAGGTGAAACAAAAACTTTAAATTACGTGGTCTGTCTGGTAGGGTACTCTGAGAATATTAAAGGGGCACTCTGCTTATTGTTCTTGGGAAGCAGCCATATCATCAGTGGTGTTGTCATCCCAAAGGAATGCATGCTTCAGACAGATGGGTGACATCCCCATGCAGGAGGGAAGGAAGGGATGCTGTATTGGCTCTTTTTTCCATGGATATCTCACACAGGTGGTGACTGTACCATACTGAGACAACTGAGCCCCAAGAGACAGCAGCACAACAGGAACCGTTACACTCTCTCCTTCCTAACAACAGCAGTGTGACCTGCAGATATGACACAACATGACAAGGCATCTCAGAGACTCCACATTCACAGGACATTTTAGTTAGCACCAGTGATGTTTTTTAAAATTATACATTACGTTAATTTTTGCTGTTAATTCTTGCTTGTGTTATGTTTGGCTAGGAAAGGAAAATATATGTGGGACTGCGCTTTTCAGCTTCTGGCTGGGGCCATCTGGAACAGGTTATTGCATCGTTCATGTTATGAGATGGCAATTACAGTTCAGACACTGAATGAAGCAGACCTCAGCTGTTAGCGTAAGGCAGTCCATCTTTGAAAAAGGGGAGGGAACCCTCCCCAAACACCAAGAGTTTGCAATTGGGAATTCTGTCCTGGGAGGTGGAAGAAACAAGCCCTACTCTTTTTCAGAGAGAATTAGGGTTTGAGACCAAGTTTCCCATGTGCTTAGTGCTATTCATGAGGCAGTAGGGTGAGATGTGTGTAGTTCAAATCGCTGCCTGTCATGTGTTATATCAATGTGTGACAATATGAAAAGCTTGCTTATTTGACGGTCTCCAAGAACACTTAGATCAGTCTCCATAGTCAGGCAAAAGCCCACCTTGTGAATGTCATGGACCTTAGGTGCTATCAAAATGCAATTGTTCCTGCAAATGCCCAGCAGTTGCACTCTAACTATTTTACCAGTTTTGCTGCTAGAAAATTTGGTTCCATGAGGTTTGGTAGGAGCAAGACGGATGTTCTAAGCATCTAAAGCTTGGACATAGGCCCTTAAAGTGTCAGTTATCGGCAAAGCCCTTTAGTGAATTCAGGTCTGTATGGCTGTGTAAAAGATATCCAAGACTTGTCACTTTCAATGAGTTTGGGCTCACGCGCCTATCGCCATACAGAGCTGTGTGATTTGACTCTGCTCCCGCAGTTTGACAATGTCCTTGAGAACGTTCAGAGGGGATGAACTTTAAAAAATGACAAGAACATCTAAGAAGGGTGTTTGGCAGATATATTTCTGGAGAAGTGTAAGTATAATTTCAGATAGAATTAAAAAAGGAGATGAAGTGTTATAAAAGTTAGTAGATGAGGGCTTGTTTTTGTGAAGCAGACTTTTTGTTCAGGAGTGCTGAGTGTAGTTAACTCTTATTAAGTTCCCTGACCTAAATACAGCTTTTGTCTTAGCATTCAGAAGCCATTAGATTATGTTCTCCAATGCTGAGGCTCCCTGCTAACCGAGTGTTGTGCACTACCTGCAGGAGCATGGCGTAATTCATACATTCAGTCGTCTCATCCAAGAAGGGTAGAGTTAAGGTTAAACGACATAGCTTGTGCCCCTTATGATTACATATTACACAATTTTGAAGGCTTAAACATAATTAGAGCTATAGTTTCAACCCTAGCTATGCACAAAGCAAACTTGTGAGAACATACTCATCTACTTAACAGAGCCCCATTTTTTACTGTGGACTGTTCTGCACCTCCTCATGAAGACAAAGAAAACATCAAGGTAATGTAAATAAACTAGTGGATTTTATAACATGGGGGGATAGTTGAGGCCATTGACGTGAGAGTGCTGCTAGACCTGAAGTTTAGCCACCATCCTAAGCATAAATGATGACGGTGCCAGCAGATGGTGTTGAAAGATATGTTGAATTGCCTGTGTTTTTATAGGGTGAACAGAAGAGTTTTTATGTACCACAAACATCTTTCTTTATGCAACTCTTCATATCAAAGAGCGTTGTGAGAAGGGTGTGGCTGCATCTCATTATTTTGTGGCTGATGGTAGTTACAGAAAGGTGCTGCAGAAATTCCACTTAGCCATAACATCAAATCCTTTTATTTAGGAAAAAAAATTCACCACACTGTAAACTAGACCAAGTTGTGGTTTGGTACACTTTTTATACTCTGTTTTTTATCCACTCCAGCTGTCAGACGGAGACAGGAAAAATCAAAACATTTGTACAGTATTCCTTCATAAGGGAGCCCCTTAGGTGGTCAAGTCTGGATTCACCTCCCGCCTCCAGCGCTGGAGCACCTCTGCCAGTTGGCTGATGAACCAGAACTCTTTAGTCTGAGGCAATTCTTTGGAAGCAGACTGGTGCTGCACTCGTATGGTGATTCTGGCACATGTACAATGATTTTGCCATGTGATGGTGAGAAAAATTCAATGGATCAGCAAGTCAAGTATCAACAAGTATATGAAGCAAGCTCTTCATCCACACAAATGGATGCTCAGAGCATCTGCTTTGCTGTACAGCTGTTTCTCATAGTTTCAGTAGATCTTCACACACCTAACATACAGTAAAAGCACTGCTACTTTTAGACTTGTTAGCTCTCCAGATCATTGAGTGTATTGAGAAACACGGAGTAATGAGAATACTCACATTTTGCCACAATGAAAATTTGTCCAGTCTTTGCTTTCTACCTCTTGCCTGTTTTCTGACCCACAACAAAACATAACATGCCCAGCAAGCTTCTTCAGAAGTCCCTTGCGTGAGTTTTTGTTAAGCTTTTGGGAAGTCTATTTAAAATAACTTAATTGGTTCTTGTTTATCTGCAAATGTATTGACACTGTTTGAATAATTCTAGGAGAGTGTTTGATTTTCCATGCGATGCAAGTGATGTAAGCAAGTCACTGAGCAACAAAGTGTCAGAAACGGCACTGAGCATCTGGTGCCGTCATTTTTGAAAAGTAATTTGGACAATTGCAGCCAGTTAGTGAGGTACAGAGCTATTGCACTTCCATTGGCACCGATACGATTTGTGGGTGCTCAGCAACCCTGAAGCCGCTCAATCTTTGTATCTCAACCTGGGTATCCATGCTTAGAGGCCAGTTTTATGAATATTTGTTATAACGACTCTGTTTCTCAGTTTCTCAATCTGTTACAGAGAGATGTATGATAGATTTTTATCTTGCCAGACATTTCATGTTCCTTAAGAATAAAGGTTTTCCTCAAATGGAAGACTCAACAGAAATTCAAAGTATTCATTTTATATCTATGTCTGTATTTCATTTCAGAGTTCATCTTTGGATCTAGCTTAATCTTTGCAGCATCTGATTGCTTACTTCTCACATCTCATAAATGTTCTGCTTGACCTACTAAAGCTCTGCCTGTGGCAAAGCTGCAAAATACCTGAAAAAGTACTTTATTTCCTTCCTCTTCAATCGTAACTGGAGATCTGCAAGACATGTCTTTTCTGAGATATATTTCTTTTCACAAACGGCTCCCTTAAGCATGGGGTCAGTTTAAAAATGGCCAGTGTTTGTAGACAAGGCATTTGTTTTCCTTTGGGTGTTTAA
>VYZW01012306.1:10424-27749 GCA_013401315.1 Balaeniceps rex
GTGAGAGACTAGCTCTTTAGTTCAGACAACAGCAACTTCTGCACTTACATGGGAACAACTGGCAACTCTACCTCCAGATGACCTGATATGGTTCTACTTGACAACTCTTTCTTTTAGTCAGACTGTAACGGTTCCCATATTCAGACAAAGAAATGAACACAGTTTCCTCGCTGTTGCCAAAAAAGTCGGGTAACTCCATCACATATATCTTATCACCTTGTAATGACGTGTTTGCAGCAGAAGACAACCCTTCCCCCCTAAGTACTCCTCTGAAGGAAGAAAGCGAGGTTTGGAAGGTGGATATGAAGGTTTCTGGTAACATCCTGCAGATAATTCAACTGGATATCCTCTGAACCAAACATGCAGTCTCACTGGGAAAGGTTGACTACAAATCCACTTGACTCATGAATACTGGTAAGCACCCAGGGAACAGAACAAATTCCTTTTTCACATTCACATGTTATTTTTCCATAAAAACATTAGTAAGATGTTAAACTGAATTCAAACGTGAATTCAAATGCTAAAGGAGAAGTGTGCAAACAAACCTTCACTGCCGGCAGAGAGGCAACAGAAGTAGCAGACTATCTGTAGGCTTATCACAGCTGAACTATTCATTGGGCAGCCTCTGGTGTAGTGAAAAGGTCGGACCACTTTGTGGGCAGACACAATGCCATTGTAATAGAAATGCATGGAAGTGGGTGGTCAGGAGAATATACGTGTTTATGAAAGACTTCATTCACTATGTCGTCTGGAAATTTTTCATGTCTGAATAGGGAAACGTGCCCTTGATAATCTAGCTACAAAATAGATTTCCTTCAGGATACGCAAAACACATTACCTCCTGTGGACATATACACCAAGTCTCTACAATTTGTACTAGGTGGAGATAAGTTTCTGTCTGTTCATCCTCCTTTCCCATGTTGGTCAGAAGGCAACTTTCTCAGTCAGAGATGAGTAAAACCATATTTCATGGCAGAAGGGTGTACTAGCTATACCGGAGTGACAATCCAACGCCATATGGTAAATTTTTTGTAATGAGAAATGCTGATAGCCTTAAACTTGCTTGGAACATTATTCAAGTTGAGGACTCTCAGTTCTTTTCAGCATCTCTCTCAACCTAAATGTAATATTTTCATTAAAATTATTAAATATTAAATATGCAATGCAGCTACTTTCTTCTCTTTAATTTACATCTTCCTTTTTCAACTAACCCTGTGAAAATAAGTCAGTAAAAGCATGAAGAAATTTCTCCCACCTTGATGTCACAAATATCCCTGCTGTCCTACACTATTTTAAAAATAAAACCTCATATTCCACCATAAAAAGAATAAATTCAGTATCATGCAAAACTACATTTCTCAAAGTCCTTACTCAAGAGTCCAAAGTATACTTACTTTAGATTTCTAAAAATATTTTTAACTATAGAAGCTGCAGAGGATTAGAAATTTAAGATTTTTCTATGCTTTTTGCCCCCCATCACTTCCTTCCTGCCTTAGTAGAAAGTCCATTTTAAGTTTTGCTGTTAATTACCTTTTCCTGTTTAATGAGTCAAATTCACTTCCTGGTAAAAGTGACAAAGAAATTCAATATTGCTTGGTGCATCTGTATTGCACAAAAGCAGAAGTCTGTTTATTGATCACAGACTTGCACTATAAATATACTTTGTCACACTTCACAGAAGTAAAACAACAAACAAAAGCATAAAGAAGGAGAAGAAATTGGATCTTCTCATAGTCAAAAGATAAATATTTCAGTTAAAAAAACCTAATGGTCATGAAACTAAAAGTTATTGGAAAAATCTCACACTTAAATCTCAGTTTAAGCAATTCATACTAAGCAGTCAAATTACATGGTTGGTATAAACCCACCGGATTCTAAGTCAGAAACTCACTGCAGTGAGTAAAATTTCTGGTTTTATTCATATGCCAAACCATCATTTTAAGAAATATTTATTTAAAAATACATCTAGAAGACAGTTTTGTCTTAAGGACTCCTTTTTAACCACAAGGCTTTTGAGACACAGTAAGAAATATACCAATAGTTCTACATTTTCTTACCCAATATATCCAGCTGCCGTAAATGCGTACAGTTAGCAGCAAGCTCCTCAATGTCTGTGTCACACACAGACCTGTTGGCTGTAAGAAAGAGCTTTTGTAAGTTCGGGAGTTTACGTGCAAGGTTTGTGAAACAGCCTGTACTGCTCTGTAACGTAGGGCACCAGCCAAGATCAAGTTCTTCCAAAAGCTGGCAGCCTGAAGCCAATTCTGCTATTCCACTTTCAGTTATGTTTTTACATCTCCACAAATCCAGACTGCGAAGCTTTTTACATTTTGCTCCCATCATGCTTGCTATAAGATCATAGTCTTCAATCTGCAAGGAAAGCAAACACTTTGTCATGTATACCATTTTTCCAGACATACATAGGTGTTTCAAGATTTGCTTGCTAACACACCTACAGATCTATCTTGAGCATTTCTCATTTCTAGAGAGCTCTGAAAATTATTCATTGTAGAGTACAGTGAAGTCTACTTTTACAAAAAACAAAAATAAAATAAATTTCTTATCAACGCCCAGACAGAGGTGGTTTTAAATTCACTTAATTCTAACGATCAGTGAAAATGCAGTGAAAAGTTTGTTTTCTTTGAGAACCCCTTCTTTTTATTGCACAGTTGTTTTTCCTTCAAAAGATGATCAAAACTGTTTTTATGACCATACGCACTGCCACCATAAGCACACGCAGATTGAAGAATGTGCTTATTTCCATTCTAGCTTGATCAGTTGCTGCATCTCCTTACAGAAGTCTTATGAGTTACCTTGGGCAAGCCAAAGGGACTGAAACAGGGTCCCACTATACAGGCAGAAGGAATGAAAGCCACTATCAAAAACCATAGGAAGACAAGGACTGTTGGAAAAACTTACTCATGCTGCTTTCCTCTTCTGCCCATGAGTCAAAGCAGGGAAGGCTGAGCCAATTCTGCTTTGTTGTTGCTTGCTTCTTGAACGACAAGGAAGGTCAGCTAAGTCTCCCTGATGAGTAATCTGGCGTGTCTACCACCAGGGACAGCAGCAAGCCACAATCCCACTACATACAGCTCTGGCACGCACATGCAATACAGCTCAGATGAGTGCCCTGCAGGGATTGCTGCTGTCCCTGTATTGTTTTTCTTTAAATCAATGAGTGTGCCCAGCAAGTCTATGACTCAAACGGCTTTTGCTGAAAATATTTCTCTCATGGTTATTACTGTAGGGTCAGACACAAGTGTTAGTCTGCTAGGAATGATGATTTGGTCTAAATAAAAATAAATAAGTCTTGATTAGTTTTGGAAAGAAAAAGTGATTATTCCTATAAAGAATGCCCCAAAATTCAGGAAGAGGCTGAAGAACTACGGGAAAGCCTACAAGGTATGTTTTAGGCCTACTAAACTAGTATGTAACCCTTAAGTATATGACTAAGCTATATTCATCTTGGACCTTTCAAGAGAGAATAGTATAATGTCAACTTAGCATTTAACATGTCTTTGTGAAACATAAACCTAGGTCTAGTTCCAAAGCAAGCGTGCACACATGCACGCACACACGCATACACACGTGTGCGCGCACACACGGAGCCCTCCCCCCATGGTGTAAGTACTCACCATGACGCAGCTGCCCAGGCTGAGGTGCTGCAGCTCCGAGCAGAAGTTCAGAATACTGAGCAGAGCTGTTTGCTGCCACGGGGGAACACATCAGAAGGAAATATGGAAAGTGAAACAAAGAGAAGAGGTCAATTAGACATTAAAGGCTGTCACCACATTTCCTGAAATACAGCTCAAAACTCTGTTACAGACACCACAAATGCCACTTAATGAGTCCCTGGGCACTCTACCCATTGATTGGCTTCAAGCGACAGTAATCGTTACAAACCTTTATGCAAGTCACTTTGGATGTGGTTTTGCATTGCCGTGAAGATACCTACACACCCATGACCTATCCACTCATTTCCCATAGTAAAGCTGCTGAAGAAGTGTGGCAAGTTCAACTAACAGGCAAGGCCAGCCCAAAACCACAGACGGTTGGCGACACACCAGAAGAACAGCGGAGGCTCTGACATTCGCTGATCGGCTGCAGCCTGATGGAACTGCCAATAGAGCTACGCAGCATCAGGACCGAGCTGGTGACTTTAATGTCAAAGGAGCCTCCGTGCTGACAAGGGTGCTGACAACCATTGAGCACCTGTCACTACTTGCATGCAGACTGAAACAGATATAATGTGTATTTTACAGTCATGTTCCTGCCATTTAACATGGCCATTCTTTTCAGAAAGTATTGCACATTGCTCAGCCTGAAATTGGACTGGAACATCAGATGTATCTTACAAAATGTAAAGCACGCGGCTGTTCTGTTCCTCAACAAGGGAAACTTCACAGGTTTTTATTTGTATTTCTAAGATACAGGAAAGTCTTTTCCGCATTGTCTGCAGCCATATTTTGTTTTGTAGTTGGAAATTCTATGATTCTATGATTCTATAAATACACACAGTGCAAAAAAGAATGTAGTCTGGGATTCACATCACAAATAGCTGTGCATCATACTTAAAACTTTCACCGCTTCGTAAGGACTTTGTAATCTGTATGAGCTTGAAAACGGGAGTAAGTTTCATGAGGTATTAACAATAAAAGTCTGTGGATTTCTACAGGATATACAACAGTTTCTAGCAAAAAAAGCCCCAAGCAATATACAATGGACAAAATAATCTACTGCTAAGTGGAATTCCTACAAGAACACTAGTCAACAATATTGGTATGCATGGGTGGTATAATTTATACAGTTTTTTTAAAACATAAATTTATTTGTTTTCAGAAAGTTTACAGTTAAATGCTTTACTTGAGTTTCCGCAGTTTGTTATATTCTAACGAAACTTGGCAGGAACATGATCCTTTGTCATACCACTGTGAAGAAATATCTGATCCCTTGTGCTGAAAGGCTGGCAGACACAGAATAGGGACATAGCATGGGGTATTCATGGAGACCATTTCAGACATCTAATTTAGCTGTCTCCAGGGAGCAATTAGAAACGCCCAAAACTTGACGTGTATGGAACCTCTGCTTCCAACTTGGCCTTCTAAGATTTGATTTCCCAAAGGCAGCCTAAAAGTAGATGCTATGAGTAAGCCTTCCTCACATACATCTTTGCAGAAGTCTTACAAAGCCACTGTCCGCTTGCTTGCTTATGTTTTAAAGAAAAAGGTAGCTAGGTAATTTAACACAAGAGCATTAAAAGGTCATTATTAAAGAGGTAACACTTAAGAACACTTTAAAGCACATGTGTAAATATCCAATACATTTTAAATAACATAATTATTAAGTAAATGCTTCATTTGGATCATTAAAAGTGAATAAACGAGTAACTCCAAGAGAATGAGACGTAAGTCTTTGCTGTTTAACTCGGTGAAAGCTATGAGCTTTAGAACCTGCCCAGGTGCACAAGTTAAGAGCAAAATCCCCAAACCTCTCTTTACAAACCTTAAATATCAGAGTTAAATAAATCAGTCTCTGACTGCACACACAGTTCTAAACAGGGTTTCTTCAGGTATTCAGGTGACTCCACAGGAAAGCTGAATACCTTGCTGCATTCCACCAGGTTTTTTAGTAATGGTTTCCAGACTGGAATTTAAACACTGGCCTGAAAGGATGGGAAGCAGCAATATCTTTCCTTAAGTGACACAAACAGCGCAAACGTGAACAGTCACTCCGAAGAGCTTGTAGGATGTGAGATCAATTCCGTACTTCCTCTTCTTCAGAGAGGGGTGAAATAGGTAGGAAGACTAATATTCATAGTTATCTTAATTAGACAACTGAGCTACTTTTGTTAACTTGAACAGGAATTTGATGCATCTCTCAGAATACCTTTTTAGTCCCTCTCTAATTTGAGACAGTCCTTCCTGTATTGATGTGCATTGAGTCCACATTTTCAAATGCCTTTTCACAACCTATAAAACCTAAAGTATTATTTTAAACAATTATTTTTTAAAAAAAACAAACAATTTTAAAAAAGCATTAGGAATGTGGGTAATGGAAGGGAGCTTGGTAGAACACCATGTCATACAATCACAAATCATGCAAAGTCAAGCCCAAGAGTAAACAACTACTCACTCAACATTAATTATACTGGCTATATTAATTCCTCTTCTGGCATGCACACATGCTCCCCACAACAAATCAGATTTCTTTCAGAAGCAGTGTCTCTTCTTCTGTAACTGAGGTGGGTTTGCATATGTCAAGAAAGAAGAAAAAAATCCTTTGTGCATGCCTACTTGTGCCTCAGTCAATTGAGAATCCAGGTGGCAAAGGACATGAAAATAGCAGGAGAGAATGGCAGCTCACAGAATCCATATGCACTACATATAGAAGGACTATCATCGTAATAACCTGTCTGTTTCAAGCCATCTGTCTGTACAATTCATCTCTCTGACTTGCAATACAAGATGAGCGATAACACTCCTATTTAAGCAAAGGAGAAGAGCAAGGCAATCACCCGCTCCCAGGAAAGGTGCTTTCAGATGAGGAAAACATACACTGCAGGAGTTGCTTTAAGAGAGAAGACTCTGATGTCAAACTGATCAGAAGGATATGATATTGCTGCTAAACACAACCTTACAGAGCAGATTACAGAAATATTTTAGGGCATGGCAGTTAGTCCTAAACCTCAGAAAAGGGAAGCATACTGCCTGAAGAGCCTCTGAAGTCTTTATGAACAGGTCAGACAAACGTCTGTCAGAAAGGACATCAACAGAGTTGATCCTGCCTTGGACAAGAGAAGAGATTGCTGCTTGAAATCTTAATGTACTCCACATCAGACAGGTGAGAGGTCTGCCCAAACACGAAAGTCCTCTACTCTGTAATACAGGCCAGCCTGGAAGACATTTGTGTGTTGTGTATACTTCAACTAAATAGCTGATACTGGACTAACTTGTATCCTACCTGTCTTTGTAAAGACCTTAGACATCACACTTAAGTTTTGACTTAGACATTGCAAGAGTGTTGCTGGTTTGAACAGACAACCCATCCGTGGAGAAACCAAATACTGGTGCCAGAGTAATACACTTGGCAAGACTGAATCTTGCTTGACTTTTTTCAGGATTTTTTGCATTCATGATCCAGCAGGAAGTGCAAATCATTTCTGATGTTAATGTTAGTATGATAAGGAAAGTATCCAACAGATAGCCTGAGCTCAATATCCATTCAAATAGAAGACGCTTCTGTCTGTGGCAGATGAGGCTCACCTGTGAAAGATGCACTTTGAATATTTGACCATTTACTCATTGCACTTTCATTGTCAAGTAGTCCAATATTTAAAAAAAAGATTTAAAAGAATACAAATGATGCACTGTAATATGGCTATCACATAATGGCTGCACTATAATAAAAGGCATGAAAATTAGTGCACCACAGTGTACCCGTGGAAGATTAAAGGAAGAGCTTAAGAAAAACAACAAAGTTTTACTTTTAGGGTTGGGATAGGGAAGAAACAGCCTGCACCTTTTTATAAACTTTCTTTTTATAGAGAAATCTTAAAAACTACTTTTAAAATTGTTACTTTTTATGCTGGGAACAAACAACAGGCTGTTTTTTCCCCTTCTCAGAAGAACTGTGTCTGACATAAATTGGGAATTCTTTCAGCCCCTCAATGAAACAACTTGAAAGCCTAAATCTTTTACAAGACTTTTATTCTCCTACAATTTTTTTTCTTCAAATTTTTCAATGAAGTGAATGCTGAGAGAAAGTAATCTTAAAGTCTCATTAAAGACTGCTTCTTCCCTTCTTCAAATATGGTTTCCCTTGCTTGCTATGTTTTTAATCACAGTTACTAATTCTCCAGTTAACCTCTTTGCTCAAGAAAAAATTGAATTATGCAGGACTTAAATTTTAGGGTTTTTAACATTAAAAATTTAAGTTAGGGGTAGAAAAAAAATCCTTTAATACCTGCTCCCCCAATTGCATTATATGAGAGGACAACCAAAGTTGTATTACTTTTTCTTATCATTTCCAAATGACGACATCTCTAGCCCTCCCTGCCCTACCCCCCCAAACCCTGTTGTCTCCACTTACGTTCAAATACTTATATAAAAGTTAGTTGCAGGCAGATATCAGATAACATGCCTACATTTGCAAGCTCACCACAACAAGAATATTGCATTTTTCCACAATATCAAAGAATTAATATAACAATGTTCCTAAAGACCACAATTTCTTTTTCATATTTCTGTTACTTATCTCTCCATCAAAAAATGCATCTTGAAGAGTCTTTGCAGTGAGTTGCCTTTGCATATAAATTTATGAGGTTGTTATATTTAATAACAGGTTCTATCACAGTATTTACCCATGTTTCTAGGTAGCATTTTCATCTTACTCTACAGATCTGTGTTAAAATATTGTTAAAAATATATTTGCTTTCATGTTAGAATCAGGGTCTTTAGGACTGTATTAACCAATTATAATGGATAACATATTTAGACAAGCTTATTCCACAATCAATCACCTTTTCATAAGACAAATAGGAAAAGTATCAAAAGATTTGATTAGTTGGCTAGTAAAGAATTGTGGAATCCCAAATATGCAGTACCCAATCACCAGCTGTCACATGCTGTTTGTGTACAAATCAAATTTACATTTCTCAACATATTTAGCTAAAAGTTGATAAAGCAATTAGGCAATTACTATAGGACATCAAACAGTCAGTATACATTTGATACTATGCAGTTATATTTTGGAAGCCTATTTATCTGACAGAACGCCTCACAATTTATTCCATTTAGTAACAACTAATAATCTGAGTGAAAATCCAAGACAGAAAATTCAACCTTGACTAAATGACGAGGGGTAAATGTGGTAATGAGGAGGTAACTCCGCAGGGTACTCTAAGTATTCTGTCTTCCTAATAAAAGTCATAGTCAATGACTTTTGAATGAACTCCTTAAAATTCTTGGAAACCGAGAAGCAGACAGAAAGGAGAACTGGAGAACTACAGACTAAGGCCAGACCAATGAAATCTTCCATGTCTCTTGGCCCATCAATCACATCCATATTCTTACAAGCTGATCCTTCAGCAGAGAAATCAAAATATTCTCAGAACTGCACAGAAAGGTTCGTCTGTTCATGATCTGGGCAGGAGCTTCCCTTTTGTTCCCAAAAGGTTAAATTTACAGCAAGAGAGGCTGGGACCAGCTAACTCAGCCAGACAAACGCACAACTATGGGAACAGATTAGACCAAAATGTCTCAAAGTTCAGCACACACATCATGAGTGCTACTTCTACCGCTGCAGATACAAACTCCCTTCCCGCACAACTGCCTTGTCCTGCACGCAAGTATTACTGCATACGCATTACTGTGTACAAAATGACTTTGGGAATCCTCCTTATAGGTAACACAAGGCCTCCAGCATGCCACAGACTAGAATTCTCCTGTTGGAGAACCAAGTGAGACATACCACACATACAAAAGACGTAAGTCTGAATCACGTCTTTCTGGATGTAGTTACAAAGTAAAGATGATGCAGAAGTTAGCAAGTTAACATGCCAACCAGGTGAAGAACTCCTTCCTTAAAATAATAATAAAAAAGATCTGCCAAGTTATCACAGTAAGACCAAACGTCTTAATGCTGAACATACACACATGGAGAACCCCATGGTGAAACAAAAAGCTGACTATCAAGTCAATGGGAAAGCAGAGAGGAAAGAAACCACCACTTACTTTAAGAAAACTACAAACAAGCTCTTGGAAAATCAAGAAGAGAAATCACACACGTGGTACTTACCACTTGACATTGAGATAATCGTCTCACACAGGTTATTTATTGTGATCAAGTAATCGGAATTAAAAGGGTACCTAGAAGTTTTTACAGAATGGCCTGACTACTGGAATCGAGGCCAAACTTTTTGGAAGGGCAGACTAGAGACTACAAGTTTAACCCCTTCCCAATTTCACACCAACAATTCAAACCTCCTTTGGTAAGATCTGTCCTACTGAACAGCCATATCCTGCTTTTCACCAAGGATGGTTAGCGATTCCATGGGCAGCAAAGCAGTTTTCCCACATAAGAATTAACATAACAGAAGGGACACATGCAGGCACCTACGAAATACAAGCTGGTTTAATACAGACAGGTCACACATATGACGTGATCATCATCACCTGAGAGATGTGATGGCTTTTAAACTGGCTTTAAAACATCACCCACATCATATGCAGTCTCTGGGTATTTTAGTGGTGTGCATTAAGTCCCTACGTACATGCACCCGCTCTGAATTCTTACAAGAAATACTGCTTTATCACCAACCAAATTCAGCTGCTTCATCTGCAAGACTGAACACCTGACAGAAACCTCCTAAGGGGAACACCCTCACTGTCTCTTTCTGGGCAGTCACATCTCCATCATTATCACTATCCTCCTCAGATTACTCAAAGTCAGACAAACCAATCAAAGGTGAAGAATGGAAAAACAGGGTAATAATGACAGCTAGCAGAGCAAAATACCAGGTGACTGGCAGCAGAGCTCGAGCAATGGCCAGAGAAGCAACAGATAGCAGAGCATTGCTGCAGCTGGGCACGGCCCCACCACCCGGAAAGCAAGCCTTCCTGAAGCCCGTTCACCTCCCTCGGGGCAGGCACTCTCACGCAACGGCTGGCAGGAGGAGTTTTCCTGCCGAGCTCCACATCTCTCAACATGAACCCTTCAGACAGAAAAAGGCTGCTGTGGTCTACTGCCGAGCCTTTGGAGAGAGAGCCCCTCCTCCAAAGGCCAACCAAAGGAAACATCCTGAACTGTCTTGTGTATGGCAGCTGCCCCTCTCTTTACTACAAACTGATGTATAGAACTTTTGCCAAAATATTTCAGAAAATGAACCAAATTACTTCTAATTTCAGGGGAAATAATTGGGACACTTAACTAAATGTTAATTCTGCTTTAGGGCTTCCAGAAATACCTTAGTGAATAGCAACTGCTATGTCTTCCTGTGTAAAGCAGAGACAAGGAATCCTGATGGCAGCACATCACTGGATTCATTTTTTTTAAGACTACAGCTATTACTATATGTGATGAAGGTATCTTTGGAATGGCAATTGATTTCCGTATGTAAAACTGGATAAAAGGAGGTTCTAGTAAGACTCCTTGAAAATAAAAAAACAACCACCAATCCTCTTCCCTCCCCAATAACACAGCTCAGCAACAGAAAGTTGGCTTCTAGTAGCAAAAATACTGCAGAAACATTGTTATTGGTGTTTTCCATCAATTATTTGAAAATACACAATTATCATTTATCACAGTCTTTACCTTAAGCCAGTGAAGTTCTATTTCATAGGTACAGCACCAAGAAAAGTTTTACCATACTAGAACTACGTGTGGCAAAAAAAGATCTACTTCATGAATTTCAAGCTATTGTGCCTCGGCATCTAAAAAGCAACCTACAATCAACCTACAATAGTCCCAAAAAGCAATTCTTCTCATAGAAAGAAGAATGCAATACATCAATAATGCAGAAACAAAAGGTACAGTAATGGTGAAATACAATTCTTATCTAAATCTGCTCCAGCAAAGAAACTGTAAAATATGCTTCTGGTCATCTTTTTAATTTTTTTCTCCCCCAAACAGTATTTTAAGGCATCATAAGATAATTTCAGTTATGCACTTGTTGGTACTATGATACTTTGAAACAACTATGTTAAAGATATGAGGGAATTCGAGAGGTTTAGAGAGATGAGATGATACATGTGCTTATAAGTCATTGGTCTAACCAGTTAAAAAAGAACACAAAATGAATTTTAGATACTTATACAGTGCTAGCTTTAGTTTTCAGGAAAAGTTTTCACACCTGTTGGCTTCCCAGAAAGCACTCATTTTCAGACTACTTCTAAGATTTTGAGTTCTAAGGATAAATACTTATCCTCAGTATCTTGTTTTTGACAGAAAGAACACGTCTTGGGATAGTACCCAAACATTCAATAACACACAAAATACATAATATCCTGTTTCTGAGAACTAAAATTGGATCTAGAGGTCTACAAAGCTATTCAAGTTGTTCACCTTCTTTTGGTTTAATCTATTTTCACTTCTCTGTATGTTAGTTTTCAGTTAAATGAAATGTTACAGAAAATGTCATTTACAGAAAATAGCAGGGAATCATATGCCAAATTAGAACTAAATGGTGGCAAAATTTGTTTCATGCTTAAGTCCTTCAGTTCCCTGAGCTAACTGGTGCCATTTCATGAGGAAGCAAACAGAAGAAGTCACTTCACCCTTTACAAGGCAGTTTTTGTGGCCTTTAGGAAGAACGAGATACCCATGTAGTCCCAGACAGAGATAACCACTGAAAGTCTCCAATCATTTAGTTCACAGAAATGCTTATTCCTCCTGAGAAAGCTTTCTTTAGCAATCCTTTTCTCAATTTTTCCAGAGGAAAAAGGTTGTGCTTTGTAACGAACTGAATTTCCTGCAACTTAGAAAAGCATGTTATCAAGGTACAGTATTTCAAGTCCTTATACACACCCCTATGTAGAGTACCCTATATAGTACCATACATACCTGAGAACCTCAAAGTCTTTTTTATATCTATCCTCATATCACAGCTACAAAATGAGAAAGTAGCTATTATGCCAATTTTACCAATGGGGGAAGCGTGGCATACAGAAACAGTGCACCTCACAACTGGCCGTTGTCCTGGTCACAGATCAGGAGAACAAAGCTCATGGGTTAAGTCCTCAACTGGTGCCATCAGCACCAAGTCACAGAATCACAGAAGAGCTGAGTGTCGGAAGGGACTGCTGGAGACTGTTCAGCCCAGCCCACCTGGCTCCAGCTCCACTGGCCTCTCCAACCAGACTGAAAAAAGCTGTCAACAGATGTCAGAGCCAGTCCCTTTCACACCTTCTCAACTGATGTTTGCAGAAGGGGATAATTGCTCCCCCCCGCCCTTTATTAGCACAATCACAAGTGTATTTAAGTGATGCCTTCTGGATAGAGACATTAACATAGACAATTTTCATCTATAGATTCAAAATAAATATGGCAGCAAAAACATTTTCCTCTACAGTATAAGCTGGCTTTAGAACAGGAAGTCTGTTCTCCCTCAAGCATCCATCCAGCTATCACCTTGGAAAATACAACATGGAAAGAAACATGATGAAAAGGGTGGGAATTGGAATACATTTGTTAAAAATCAGCTCCCCCCTCCTCCCCCAAAGTACTTGGACTATTGGGCCATTTTTGAGATGAAGAACTGGACAGTGATAGAACTTTTGTCTCCAAAACTTTATGACACAGGTTTAAAAACAAATGCAATATAAACACAGGTAAGAGAAGAACAAGAGTACATGGAAATGAACGTGGAATTAACCTTACTGAGTGCAGATATAGCCTTTCAAAAGTCAAAACACTTGCCTCCTCACAAATAGGCGCAGTGTAATTTGCAAGCTGGGATTCAGGATGTACAGGGGCACCATTTTGTTCTCTACAGCCACTTGGCAGTGCCAGGGACACAGCAGGGATTGGGACACAGCAACACAGCAATTACTGAATTAATTCAATGAAAGTAATAGTCTCTGTAGTTAACTCAATCACTGTATTTTGGTTTTGCTTCATTTGGTCAAATTATGCCCTCCCTTATGTCTGCAAATCTGTTTTACACCTTCATTCTTTCCCTCACTCTTCATTTTACAGGCTCAAATGACCAAATTCAGCCCTATGAGCCTGACACGGGATCAGAAGGTACCACCAAGGCCCTGTATGCATGGTTATTTGTCACCAGCTCAACCTCCTTCCAAGAATCTACTTTCTAGCTAAAGGCTTTCACTCCCCCCCCCACCTGTTTGCAGCTCTTAATCCTAAAGATTTGTACTCAAGCCAAGGAAGTTTCGTCCAAGCTGAAAAACTTCAGACAATAGCTCTCAGAAGTATAACATAACCCACAACAGGTTATTTCTGAAAACTCTGTAGAATGATTTTATGGCAGTATTAACTTCTTCATTGCTCATGGCATAAGAAAATAAGAGGTGTTACATTTACTGCTAAGATTCTTATGCCTCTCCTTGGAATCTAGAATTTCCAATGTCTTCTCTTACAGTTGCCCAAGTTTAATTTATAAATACAACACTTGCTTTAAAATGTGTGCAAAACAAAGTCCTTTGTCCATTGTAATTTGATTTAAATTTAGTTCATTTTGTGTTTCAATTATAATTGTAATACAAACTTTAAAAACTTTTTCTTCACACATAAAGAATTCAGAATATCATGCAACACGAAATAGATGATCTTACATTAAAATTCACACCCAGCAATAAGGAGACTGTCAAGTTTTCCTACTGTAATTGTGGCTTTGGTTTCTTTAAAATACAGTTTTGGCTGCATTATTTATATGGATGGAATACTTCATGATAAGCATTAAATCAAGATAATATTCATACTCAAACCATAAAGATGTGCACTGCCAATTACCGTATACAATAATACCTTCATTGTAGTCTTTAAATGTATCAGTGCCAACAAGTGCTTAAATTATGTTGTGAATACACTCTCAATGAATAAACACTAAGGAGTCATGTATCAGCAAATACCAAAATGACCACAAAAATCCCACAAGTATAATTGTGGTCTTGAGCTAGCAGAAATTACATTTATGAAATGTTGGGATTAGTTTCTCAAAGCAAATTCCAGACTATTTGCAGCATATACAGACTCGACCAACCTTTAAGAATGAACTCAAAGCACTGGAAAAATGAGCTGCATTTAGTAAGGAGGAATATAGTGATGCAGGACAACTTTTTTCTGTTTTTTTTCTTGTTTGGGCTGGAACAAGTTACTGAAAGTCAGTGGACACTCCTTGTAACAGAGAGGTTGGAATAATTCAAGGGTGTTGGAAGCTTCCCTTCAGAGGTTTGAAACTGATTTTGTACACAGAAACTTGCACTCAGTAAGTCACGGAAATAACATTATATATGGCCTTAAGTATCAGCAGGGTTAGGACCAAAGACCATAAACTCCTCCAGATGGTACAGCTACCTTCCAAAATAGCAATGCAGTGCTTTTGGTGCCAGAGATGGTAGGTAGCAGAACACCAGAATTGCCGATTACACTAAAAATGTACACTTTGGAGCTCTGATTACAGAGACAATAGTAATATCTTTAAATATAAAACCTATACAAAGAAAACAGCTAAAATAGCAAGGAACTGTCATAACAATTGCTCAGATATTACATAATATATGGTCAATTTTGTTAAGTTTCTGTTTTCCTCAAAATCTGTTTTTCTGTACCTAACAGGTAAAAATCATTAACAGTAGTCAATTTTCTGCAGAGTATTTTCTCAGAATTCATCCATTAACGCCATAATAATCATATAAACAGGAAAGTACAGCAAATACTTTAAATCTTAAAAGGAATTGTTCTCTTTTTTTTGGCATTAAAAAAACCCAAAAAATAAAAGGAAAGAGTACTGCAAGATGTAGTCTGAGTAGGGAGATCCTACACCTGGGCAGGTACATGGGAGTTTGTTTTCATTTAATCAAAATATCATTTCTTTTAGTGAAATGTTAATGCTGTACTTTGTAAAGCATCACGCAAAACCACAAACATCTTTATCAACATACTGACAAGAAGGACGGAGAATCTTCATCCCATATCCTATTTAATCACACGCCCAAATTCACAACCAAAAGAACAAGTTGTACTATTTACCCAGATGTTCTCTACCACAACACTCCATTTTCAACAGAGATTGACAACTGTGGAGTAGAAAATGAGCCCTTTTTCACTGGCATCACAAATAGCATGCAGAGAGGGGCCCTCTATTAAAAGTCAATTAGACCATTAAGTTCTATTTTGCTTTTCCTGTTCTCTTTAGTATTGTCCTCTTTAAAAAATATGATCGCTTCCCCTAAATAATTCAACTTAAGTGTTTATCTTGATCAGCCATAACAACATCAGACTGTTTACAAGCGTAAAAGGTAGTCCCCCCCTCATTTGATCTAATTTTACTATGCTTCAATTCCAGTGACTGCCTCTAATTGTGCATTAAGATACACACCAAAAAAATTATGATATCCCATTTGAGAACTCATTTTGGTCAACTTTTTACCTACTTGTTCTCTGCATATTCATTCCCTCTTCACATTTTGGTAACTACCTCAAAATCCCCAGAAATATCAGAAGTATATCACCCCATTTTTACATCAAGGCTGTTAACACAGGATGAACAGGGATGCCATCCTTCTGTCACAAAAAATTACAACACATTGATAATTATGGTAGGACTTGTACCTTTGCCATTCTAGAATATGATGAGAGAAGAAAATTTAGATCAAAAGACTTGGTGCTTTATTTTGTTTGTTCTTTGGTTTATTTTTAAGGAAAAAAAGCAAACCACTGAATTGTTTAGGAAAACAGTGGTCTAAATGGAATAAATGGATTTTTCTTTTGTTTTTTTTTGTTGGTTTTGTTTTTTTTTTTTTTTTCCTTTTTGAGATGTAACTTTTACAGAGGACCGTAACACACACATCAGCTCTGTTCTCACCTTCTTACTTACTTTCTCTTAATAATCACACACTTGTCATCAGTTAGCAGTTTTCCTTAGTGGATTCATGGCCTCAGATTCTTTTCTCTGAGCAGCTCCAGCTGGCAACAATACAACGCCAAGCTCTTGATTAAACATTAGCTTTGTTCCATTGTTTGCTCCTTAGAAGCTCTAACAATGAAGAGCCAGTAGTAGCAGAAATTTCACAAAAATCAAGAACACTACTATATTACAGTTCTTTGATAAGTTTTAGAGAAGTCTAAATCACTCCAGAGCATGCTTGGATTTCTCTGTCTCATCTTTTTTGCATCTAGACATCAGTTACTACTTAACACCTCCATACCAGCTGAAGAGTACAGAAGGAATGGCAGCCTATTTTGTATAGAAAAACAAAGATTTGCATTAAGAGAAGCTAATGGTGAGAAAGGTAATGTTATTTCTATAAATCTGTGACTTTTGTAACTCTAACCCTCTAATTCAAATCCTATGGTACATCTTCATTCTTTCCCTTTTACTTTCCCACCTGTGATGCACAATGTATATTAAGTGGCTTCATATTAACAAGTAACACAAAAGCACCCTCTCCAATTTACCTATTTAAATTTCTAGAAACTTCTCTTCCATGGTTTGTTAGGAATGGTGCCTTTTGTTTATACTTATGTATAAAATGGAAGCACAATCTTAAGTAAGCTTGATTAGGAATGAATGTTCTTGTCGGCTACAAGCAGATGCATGTCCATACACATGAAAGGCAGAAATGAATCTTCACAATTTAAGGGCTTCAA